>CAXKVX010005071.1:0-300813 GCA_964058865.1 Eleocharis quinqueflora
TTCGCAATTGCTAACTCCCTGCCTCGCCATAACTTGGCGTATGATGGATCAGCACCGGGAAATTTTGCTTTAACTAAATGTCTGACATTTTTAATTGTCATGGTTGTATCTTCGTTCATTTCCTTTTTAATAGCACCAGCAATTATCTTGGCCGTAAGTTGTGCATGATCTACTCGTTTAATCGATTGGATACAAGTGTGCGGGTATGGGTTGGTTCTTATTGTCCAAAAATTATTACCTTTAGGACATACAGCGTACAACCTCCAAAAACATCTCTGATCTTTGCAAACCATAACTAGCCTCGTCGCGCTACTCCTTTCTGTTTTAATCTCTATATTCCCTTTGATGTGATACTCACTAATGGTCCATTGTAACTGATCTTTTGAATTAAATACACGATTTTCTGCCAAGGGATCGTCTGACGAGTTTTGTACTTCAGTGTAAATTTCATTGAAACCAGATATATCACTAAGCTCCTGTACTGGGTGATATTTTTCTGATCTTCCTTGTACAATTATCCGATGATTCGGATGATCGTTAGGATTATAATCCAAATCGTCTTCGTCAGAGGTGTATCCATAATCTTCTCCTGTTTCCCATTCTCCCGCTACGGGTAATATATTCTCATCGTCATCGCCTTCGTTTTCTTCAGGAATATTAGATATGGGCTCATTAAGATCTATAATTGGTGAATGTCTTGCGGGAGAGATATGAAGAGTATGGCCAGGGCTATAAGGTAATGTCTCTTGACTAACTCTCGGAGGCTCTTCATCCGTGTTAACAACATTTTCACCTGTGCGACCTAAGTTATCAGGATTCTCATTTGTCTGATTTGGCACCAGATCAACATATAATTCAACAAATCTCCAATTCATTTCTGATTGTGCCATTTGCAATATCATTCGCCACTCTATGTCATCGCGAATGGGAATTAAACAAAAATGATAAGAAGGTGGGATCGCAGTGTTATATCGAGCGACAACATTGAGCGAATATTGACTCTCAAATATCCCCAACCATTTGTATATTGTATTTTTCACATCTTCATACCGGGTGTCTTCATTTCCCGGAAAAGTAAATTTTGAATCACAACTATATTCCATACCATACGGGCCATTTCGAGTCTCACCATCCATATATACGGAAATTGGAATCATCTTTCTTCACTCCAACTGTATAAATTTCCCAATTAATAATATACTAATACTTCAGAAATAAAATAATTCTAAATTAATTTATAATAAATAATTCTAAATTAATTTATAATAAAATAATTCTAATTTAATTTATAATAAATTAATTTATACTAATTCAAATTTTAACTCTATAAATTAATACAATTTAATTTATAATAAAATAATACCTAAAATGACTTAGCAACTCTTTAGAATTTGCAAAATCTTCACTTCACTTCTCTATCTAAATTCCTAAATAAATTCTCTAACTCTTAGATTTATTATAATTACAAAATAATAATATATTAATAGTTCAAAAATTACGAAATTCATACATAAATCATCTACAAAATAATTATAAATTAATTTACACTGATTCACATTTTAACTTAAAAAATTATTACCATGTAATTAAAATAAAATAATATCTTATATTTAAAATGTGCAAAACCTTCACTTCACTTCTCTATCTAAATTTCTACAAAATTTCTCTAACTCTTTAATTATTATAATTACTAAATTAATATTATACTAATAGTTTAAAAAATACGAAATACGTACATAAATCAACTACAATTATAATAATTATAAATTAATTTACAATAATAATAATACCTGTAATCAACTAAATTTGAAGAATTATAACAATTATAAGAATTATAGCAATTCACTTTGAAGAATGAAAGTAAATTATAACAATTCAACTAAAATTATAATTCTTATAAATTAAAAAACAATTGTAATAATACCTGAAATCAACTATCAATTATAACAATTATAATAATTATAAATTAAATCAACTAAATTAAAGAATTTAAGAAAAATAAAATAATACCTCAAATTACTTGTTTAACTTCAATTATCAATATCTCTCTTCAATTATAAGCATCCCCTCTCTTTATCTCTCTCGGCTGGTGTATAAATAATAAGTAACTCCGGGTTCACTGTGATCGCCATAACTCCGGGATCACAGCAGCCTCCATAACTCCGGCAACTGTGATTCCGGAGTTATGGGGATCACAGTGAACCCGGAGTTACGTAGGGCGCTGTGATCCCGGAATGGCTAGAATCGTGATTTATGTCCAAATTTTGCCATTTTGGTATTTTATTAATTTATTTTGGTTAATTAAAAAAATTTCGGCAAAATTAGTCCTTTAATTAATTACGAGTGTATGTCAAGCAAGCTGAAGACAGGGGCGGATTCAGGATTCTCGCCAGGGGTTTAAGATTTACGGTTTTTTTCAGGGGTTTGATGGCTATTTTTAAAAAAAATATTTTACATGATTATTTATGCAAAAAAAATTCAACTACATGATCATTTTTGAAAAAAATTTTAATATATGATCTTTTTTAAAAAAAAAAATTCAAGAGAGTTCAACTGCATTCCTGCATCAACGTGGCTCCGCCACTGGCTGAAGACTTCTAAAAGTGTCAAAATTAGTCCTTTAATTAGTTAAGAAACAATCTAGATAGTTAATTTCATATATATACTTGTTGAATTGTCATATTATTTTCATTGAAAGTACGAGTATTGAAGAATTGGGTCTCGAGACAGCAACACGCACCAGTTATTCTCTGATGCATTAAGAGATAACAACTGATAAGTCAACTCGGATACATAATTCACGACACTTTGCTACACACCTTCAAAACAACTCGTCAGCCAGAGACAACAACCACCCTCAAGTCTCTTCTCTGATGCATTAAGAGATGAAAGTCTTTTTCTTTTTTCGTTGTTCAATTAATAATATTTCTATATAATCTGGTTCTAAAAATTTGTTAGAATACCGGTAAACACATCCGACAAAAGAAATTTTTAACACATGGGTAAAAAATAAAGGCTCTTTAAGTATCTCATCGCCACAAGTAAGCCTAAGAAATGACATATAAATACATGCAAGAAACATGTGACAAAATTTCGCACAAGATACATCGCACCTGCACCATCTGCCTCTCTAGATAAGAAGAGCAAAGAGAAATAAAGACAGAAATCGATCACAAACTCCTCAAAAAGAAAGACACTTCTTCACGCACTTGCAAACAATTATGCCCAAACATGAGGATCCAAATCTGCTATTGCGCAACACACTATAGCGCAGTGTGGACGGTTCAGATCGACCGTCATCGATGAAAATCAGAGTCTTAACTTTGACACGCATCTTGATGCAATAAAAAAAGATCGGACGGTTCACGCTACTGCGCTACACGATATAGCGCAGTATCAGATTCGGATTCCAAACATGAATAACATACAGAAAAAACCAACCGAATTAAAACTATTATTACATTAATTATATTTAATATATTTATCCAAAAGAGTTTCCTCCAACAGTGCCCAAAGAGTTGCTCGGAGTATCCGGCTGAGAGTATCTACCAGCTAAGTTTGGATCTGACAATGAAACCCCACAAGTGAACTGGCTCCTGTGTTTATTGGGCCCGAAGCCTCTTGTTGTCTACAATTACAACAAATATCAGAGTAGTGTTCTAAATTCGTGTCGTTTTGTTTCAAATACGATTTGGCACGGCACGGAACGATACGGTTAGTATTTTATTATATTTACTGTGTCTTTTCGTGCCGTGCCAAAAAATGAAAGGGATTGGAACGGAACGGTTAGGACACGGCATGTTTAGGCACGTCGTGCCTAAACGTGTCGTGTCTTAACCATGCGGTGCCTAAACGTGTCGTATCTTAACCATGTCGTGTCTAAGCGTGACGTGTTTGTTCGTGCCGTGTTGCTTCGGCACGGCGTGTCTTATCCGTGTTAATCATGTCGAAACTATAAAAAAAAACTAAAAAATAGATAAATTTTTACAAGAACATAAAAATCTGAAAAAAATTCGATGCTAGTGTTGTCATTTACAATTGGCACTTGGCACTACATTAGATGTCGAATGAATTTAGAACTCCCGTTGGAAAATTTCAAAAAAAATTGAACTTTCGTGCATATCTGTGCCTACATGTGCCTTCCCGTTCTTACCCGTGTCGTATCTAGACGTGTTCTCATGTCGTGTCGGGTCGTGTTTTTCGTGCTGTGTTGTGTCGTACCTCTCCTCGTAAACGTTTCGTGCCATGATGTGCCCTACAGTAGGAAACCTAAGCACGACACGCTTAAGACACGACACGTGAACAGTACTATGTCGTGTCTCGTGCCGTGTCTTAATCGTGTCGTGTCCTTATTGTGTTGTGTCGTTCCATGCCGTTCTTAGACACGCAGACACGGTTTTGAGAACTCTATACCAGAGTAATCTAATACTACTGTAATCTAAAACGTTCTGATCGGCATCATCATATGTATAAATTTAAAAGTAATTGTTGCATTTAGCGTTGTCAAATGCACAAAACGGTAACGCAAGTATCAATTTGTGTTAACAGTTGCGTTTTAAGAGCGCAACGATTTTTTCTTGCATGCTATGTTGCATTTAATAAATGTAAGATCTTTTGCGTTGAATATTGTGTCTAAATTAACAACCAAAACTTTAAAAACATTCAATTTTTTTGAACGTTTACAACTGTCACTATACGCGCACAACATGTAACGCATATACAATCAAAACATAACATTCAATTTAACTATTTTTCACCAAGGACTCTAATCTAAGGGCTATCTGAATGATTTTTCCCCAGAAAATCAAACCAGTCGTCATCAGAGTCTTCATCTTTCAAAAGACTCCAATGTACTGAACTTGAAATAAATAAAAAAAAGTTCTTACTATTATATTTTCAAAAATTATATTTTATAAATAATTATTAGTGATTTTCATAATAGTATTTTAATTGATAAAGAAAGTTCTTACTATCAGATTCAGTGTTCTCTCTTTTTCTCTTTATGTTGTTCTCTGGTGGATCCAACTCCTTGGCCAGTGCCTCCAGATAAAAAATATGACATTGTAAGGATGGAAATATTTCTATTTTTTATTTCTTTTATTAAAACTAGATTTTCAATTGATGGCACTATTTGTTCATTACCTAGTTATATACCAAAAACTTTCTATATAGTTTCAAACTAGATTTTTAAATTATACCTAGTTATACACCTAAAATTCGAACTTATAAAACAATCTAACTTATCAACAATTCAAAGAAAGATCAGTGAATATACCCTAAACCTAGCCAAATACGATAACAATATCAACAAGAAATTGATCAGTGATTTTTCTAATATATTAAACAACTCATTACCCTAAACCCTAAAACCTAAAACAACTCATCAGTGAATATACCCTAAATCCTAAATTTATCTGAATAATGAAAGCGATCAGTGAACAAATTTAGAGTGCAATCATTCCAATATATTAATTTAACTAATTTTGGACTAATTGCAAAGCGAGCATTTCTAATTTTGGACTAATAATGAGCGAAGATGTGAGGGTTTTCTGGATACGTACCTTTGAAATTCGAGCGAAGAGGTGTCAAGGTGAGGTGGCTGATGCCTGATTGTGCAGAAGAAGAAGAAGAAGAAGAAGAAGAAATGATGAAGAAGAGGGAGATAAGAGACAGAGAAAAAGGTGCAGAACGCTTGAGAGAAGAGATGGAGTATTCTAGAAGAAGACGGAACAAAGAGGCACAGTGAAGAGTGAAGACTGGAGAGACATGTATATTAGTATATATTTAATTACTAAGTTCGGTAAGATTGATGTATTTAATTATTTTTTTATTTCCAAAACGCGTAGTAAAACATGATTTTATAATTTTATACAAGCACGACGTAAGAAACAATGAAAACAAAAAGTAACGAGTATGTTGTATTTTTGTAGTGTTTAACTCGACGAAAGTTTGAGAATTTGCGTTAAACGTTTCGCCTACTGAACGCAACTAAAATCTCTTGTGTTTAACGTTTCATCGTTTGCGAACGAAACACAAAATGGTAAAAACACAATGCGTTGACAACCCTAGTTGCATTGATTTCATCTTCAATCTAATTCCAAAGTTTGAAATATAAACTAAGAATAACAATTTACCAACTGGAGAGACTAGAGAGTACACAATACATTATAAGATGATTTTTTTTATAAAGGGCTCAAATAAGGGCCGAAATATATGTAATAGTCCAATGCCCCCTAAATATTTTACAAAGGGCTGACGACACTATTGTTTATCGCGTCCCTAATCTCCAAATATTTATTTGTTTTCCTCACTTTCTGCACATTTGTGAGGTCCACTGGCAGAAATAGTATTACAATAGGGGCGATCAACAGTAGCGTCCTAATTGAGATTTGGCTTTTCTTCATAATTATTATTATATGTATTGTTAATAATATTATCATTATTACTAGAATTAATAATAATAATATTATTAATAATAATAACTTTACTAATAATAAAATCACTAAAAATAATAGTAATAGTAATGATAATATTAATAATATTAGTAAGTTATCATGAAGATAATAATAAAAGCAATAATAATAATTGAAAAAAAATGAAAAGTGATAATAAAAATAATAAGGAAACTTAAAAAATATATAATAATGATAATAATGATAATAATAATAATAATAATAACAACAACAACAATAATAATCATCAAGTAATACGAAAATAACAATTCTTCTCATATTGGAAATGACTTGAGTAAATTTTTGGTTTCATAAGTTATGAGAAATACAAATAGTTTAGTGGTAGAGGCGTTATGATTTAAGTGCAGTGACTTGAGTTCGAATCCCACTAGATCATTTATTTTGGATATATTAATAGGGTGCAATAAATAGTCGTGTCCCTAACTTCTGTGTCTACAATAATTATCTCAAACGGGTCGTGCATGATTTTCATATCAATGTGAATAGCACGTTTCATGTGAAAAAGTCAAATAGGAATATGTATACGATTGAGTGCAATAATCAAGAATGCCAATGGAGATTATATGCTAGAGAAAGCCAAGTGATAATGTCTTTGTAATCAACACAAGGATTGGCCCTCATGAGTGTGTTATGTCGGAAGATAGATTGGAGCATTCGCACTTAACGATTGCATTCATGACATCTATAATCCGAGGGAATGTCAAAGGCAATGTGCGGTTCTCAATAAAGAATATCAAGATTGCAATTGAACAAAGATATAGTTACAAGACACCTTACCAAAAATGTTGACGGGTTAGGAGCTTGCAATCGCACAATTATTCGAAGGGTGAAGGCAAGTTTATTATTATTATTATTATTGTTGTTGTTGTTGTTGTTGTTGTTGTTGTTATAATATTATTATTATTACACTGTAATACTAGTAGAATTGACAAATCTCATCAAAGACACTACTGTTAATAGCGCTTCTAATGAAATACGATTTCTGCCCACAGTGAACCCAAAAAATGTGCAGAAAACAAGAAAAACAATTAAAATAACGATGAAAGCTTAGAAACACGATTAACAATAACACCTCCAATCCTTTATAAAACTTTTACAGAGCATTGAACTATTAAATATATTGCAGCCCATATTTCGACCCTATATAATATTTTTTTCCTTGTAAGACAATCATCAAAGACGACAGATAAAGAATGTCAAAAGAAATTATATCTAATAAAATTGTTCCGCAGGGATTAATAAAACCATCCTGAACAATTGTCAGATTCTTGATTGTTAACTTATTAACCACTGGTTGACATCTTTTTCAATAAAAAGTTCACACTTGGAAAAATTCTACGGAGTTCGACATTTTTTTTTTGTCTACTACTACGTTAATACATGACGATAAAGCGCACTAACCTAAACAAAATATCAAAATAAAATTTAACACATGGTGAAAATGAAAGCTCTGTTAGGGCCTCACAGCCACATATAAGCCTAAGAAAGACTTATATACATGCAAAAGACGTGATAAATTTCCACACAAGATACATCGCCCCTACCTCTCGAGATAAAAGAGGAAAGAAAAATACAGATAAAAATCATTCGCACACTCCCACAGAAAGAAATAATTTTCTTCAAGCACCAGCAAACAATTCATATACTCGTGGCCCAAAAATGAGAACATACAAAAAAAGAACCAAACAAAGTAAACCTATTATTACATTATTTATATTTAACATTTTTATCCAAAAGGGTTTCCTCCAACAGTGCCGAAAGAGTTACTCGGGGTATTTGGCTGAGAGTATCTACCAGCCAAGTTTGGATCTGAAAATGATGCCCCAAATGGAGTGGCTCCTGTGTTTAATGGGTCCAAAGTTCCTTGTTGCCTACAATTACAGAAAATACAAGAGTAATCTAATACCAGCAATTATTGATTTAGTCTCAAATTTAATCCCATATTTGTTTTTAATTTTTTATAGAGATCTGTTGGTATGTTAAAGGGTTAACACTAAAATCTGACTGAGATGACTCAATAAGTACCATGTTTATATCATTACAACAACTTTCTGGTCTTAAACATTAAAAAAATCCTGCATATACTCTGTATTAAGTTCATAGTTTTATCAGTGTGCTCAGACAACACAGATTAGCTTCGAAACCACAACTAGAACTAGCCAACTTAGGAATCATCCAGCCAATTTGGCCATCCTTTAATAGTAAAAAGAAGCTGAAAAAGATTAAGAAAGCATACATCATTGGCATCATATTGCTATGCATTTGTTGTGGAATTGACCCAGGATGCTGTTGCATCATGTACTGGCCTATAATTTGCAAATTACAAATTACTGATATGAGAATTCCTTATGAATGTGAGCATATTATAGAGGCATAATTTAGCTGTGTCATGTATCCTCAGCGAAACCTAAAGTATCCTTCCAAAGTTAAAACTCAAAAAGAAGAGAAAGATATCATCCACTCTGGACAAACGTAGGAAATAGGATGCCACTCCTAACTTTCTTCAAACTGGAAGCTCCTAAACTACATGAGCCCTGGGTCTTTTGGTGTGTATGAGATATTCAGAATGATATATAGGGACAAATCTTTCTTACTTGGAGGGCCTCCGGATGCATAGGGCATTTGCTGAGGGGCCGTCCATCTGGGAGAAGAACTCTCAATGCTGGAGCTCTGTGTCAAAGTTTGTTGTAGTGGCATATTCATACTTGATGGTGCTCCTTGCATTAGTCCTGCTCCCATTGAAGGATATTGGTGCTACAAAATGGGAATATTAAGAATAAAATAGATTGAAATCTTTGCCAGATTAAAGGGTGAAAAACATTCGCTCGTAAACTTTTGTTAAAAAAGGGCAGCCCGGTGCACGTAGCTCCCGCTTGCACAGGGTCCAGGGAAGGGTCGGACCACTTGGGGTCTTTGTACGCAACATTTCTCTGCATTTCTGCAAGAGACTGTTTCCACAACTCGAACCCATGACCTCCTGATCACAAGACAACAACTTTACCGCTGCGCCAAGGCTCCCCTTTGCCCGTAAACTTTTCTTAATTAAACAAAAAGAAAATTACAGACCATAAGCCTGAAATTTCCAAGATCAATTAAATGAAGCCTTAACACTGTTGTACAAGTACTAGTCTTCAGGTAGACCGGACTGCACGAGCAGGTACAGTAAATGCTGATTTGGCAATTATTTACTACTATATTTAGTAATAATATTAGATATTTTGATGATAAGTCATAAAAATTTTCCACAAATCTACATGGGTCACAAATTCATAGAACCAAATGCCGGACCAGATATTAAATATCCTGAAGATTAAGCTCATAACAATTATATTTTTGCCATAACCCCACATGGCTCATGCCAAAATGACCTTATCCAGTATAAATAACCAGGTATATCTGAGAATCGCTCGGCTTATAGGATGACCAAAAAAATAAACAAATTCATAAATAAACTGAAGAGTTCTATCGTACAGCTGGAGCTTGAGCAGGTTCATTGCTTATATCAAATGGATTAGCAGACTTCGTAGGCTGAGGGTAGTTCGGCATTACCTACAAATTTGAACAAGAATAATGGAGAAGCAAGCAGAACTTGCATACTAAAAAATAACAGAACTTCTAATATGACATATATATGCAAATGGTATGGAACATGAAATAAAAATAGTTGCATGGTAGAAAATAGTGTATTAGTCCAGCTTTTGGTATTTATTTATTGGGAAATTTGTCTAAATGCCACTCGATAACTGTCCAATTGTCAAAATGCCACTCAATAACAACAAATTGTTTATATGCCATTAAATTTCAAATTTGTTTGTTTAAATGCCACTATATCTATTTTAATACAATTTAAAAATGAACAAATCAAAATATACCCAAATTACCCTCTTCTCTCCCCTTCCCATCCCTCTCTGTTTTCTCAACCGACCACATTATTTCATTTGTACAAAAATGCAATACATGAAATACACCGTATCAAATCATTTCTTTCGATATGTTTTAGTGTTCCAAATGAAATGATGTGCCGCTTTTAGTGTGCCAAATGCTGATTCAAGTAGGAACCTATCAAAAGAAAAAGTCTCTGCGAAGCATAAACCTTGGTACGAGCAAGAGTATTTTGATTTGTTTATTTTTAATCAGTTGGATTTTGGAACATGTCAAGGGGTGAATTGCGAAAGAACATGCTGTCTAGGAGCGCAAACCCTGAAGGTGCCGATCCAAGGATAATGCTCAAAATGTTGAAATAATTGATTTGGACAGTGGAGATGTTGTGATTATTGACACGCCCGGGCTCTCTCATCAGGCTCAAAAATTGTCAGAAAAGAAGCAACTAGTTCCCTCAATTGTGTAATTAATATAGATGACGATGACTGTGACGAAAGCGGTACTGACTCCCGTTTCGAAATATCTGGAAGGCAGTATGATGTGGTCGGTTGAGAAAATAGAGAGGGAAGGGAAGGGGAGAGAAGGGGCAATTTGGGCATATTTTGATTTGTTTATTTTTAAATTGTATTAAAATAGATATAGTGGCATTTAAACAAACAAATTTGAAATTTAATGGCATATAGACAATTTGCTGTTATCGAATAGCATTTCGACAATTAGCCAGTTATTGAGTGGCATTTAGACAAATTTCCCTTATTTATTTATTTATTCACTTATTGATTGGTATATCTCGGTGCTCAAGTCTCAATTAAGGTTTCTGTGACCTCTATTAAGACTTGAAGCAAACAAAGAGATAATATGAAATATAAAATAGATAATATTATGGACTGAAATTACTTGATTATTATCATCATAGTAACAAAAATAAAAAAAAATAAAACAAGAAGAGCAGGATTCTGCTTGTACCATTACAGCAGGATATTGCATGCCATAGCCCATTCCAAACTGAGGGCCACGTGGCCAGCCTGGCATTGGTGTAGCTGCTGGTGGGTAAAGTGAAGTGAAGAAATCCTAAAATATTGTGTTGAAAATAATTGCAATATTAGTCAAGGAGAATATGTTTGTGCACAGATGCACGCATGTAAACACATACACTAATACACAGCTGTGGCTTGTTAGTACTTGCTATACCTCAGGGAGTGCTGTCTTGGCACTAGGTTTATTTTCGCTTGGAGCTGGATTTTCTTTAGGTGGCTGTCCATTATTAGGAGTGCTCGGCGGAGCTAAGATTTGTTGCTGCAAAATGGGACCATATGGTCAATACGCAAGGAAGCCCTTCCCAAAGCAGGATATATCACTTAGAATATAAAAGAAAATAAAGCACACATACCTGGTTTGTAGGCACGCCAGGAGCGCCAAACTGCTGCTTGACGACAACAATGGAAAACACATAATAGTTAGTATAATTAAGCAATTTCAAGGTTAGCTTCCGGTTTGCATTCGTAAATTAGATTGCAATTGTAATTTAAGATGAAGCTTGCAGAATCTGAGATAACAAAAAGAAGCCACCCTTGAATAAGCTAAAACGACTGTCAAGTGTCAATTCCCCAAGTCTGGTGACATATAAAAATCAATAAAACTCCCCATGCAGAACAAGCCCAAACCAGACCAATCAAAATCAGATTGATCTCAGATCCAATTCCCATGTGTGACCTGGTATCAGGAACATCTAACACACTCATTTTGTCTCATATATAAGTGATTCAGAGCCACATAAATATAAAGCCTGCCCATTTGCAGCTGTGGGAGGGAGAGGTGTGTCACGGCGTATCTCCCTTTTTGTTTAAGCTCTCAGAAACCAAACTAAAAATAATATTTTACCTGATTGCCTGCAGCACCAAACAAAGAAGGTACATTAAATGGAGAAGGCCGAGTAGCAGGAAACTGTATGCCATTGACAGATGTCGGACTCGAAGTAGCAAGACCAGGAGGTGCCACAGGAGACCCAGAGAGAGACAACTCTGAAAAAGCATTATCAAGAGGATTTGCATTTGCAGTAACAGTCGGAACTGCCTTCTGTGAACTAAAGGCATCAAAAGCTGACCAGTCACTGCTGTTCGTACCAGCCAATGGGGAGTTGATCTGCTGTGGCGGGATAGGTTGAGTCTGACCCTGGGACTGTGGCTGAGGTGCTGGTGGAGAAGCAACAGATGGATCAAGATCTACGCTGAAGTCTATTAGGCTTACAATGGATGGAGGCTCTTCATTCTTAGGCTGCGCAGTTACTTGCACGGAGGGCTGTGCAGAAGGCTGCACAGTTGCTTGCACTGAGGGCTGTGCAGTAGTTGAGTCCCCTTGCGCCGACCCAATACTACTTGCAGAAGAGGACCTCTAAATTTTTTGGTAAATACAAAATTAAATTTAAATGGAAGTAATGATGATGTACCATAGCAATGAGTTAAATTGTTAACGGGATTCAGTGTAAAGGTCAAGCATTCGACTGATTGTAATAGCTCTAAGTAGTGCCCATGCTGGGGCCCAACCAACGATTTGGTGGTAAAATTATAGTACCATCTGGTTGAAATTCAACACGTAGATATGCAGGTCAACATGTGGGACATTATTTGTCCTCCTTCTGCCTTGATTGGTTTGTAATTGTGGAAAGCCAAATAGCAATCAAGAATCACGAAAATTGCATTTGAGGGTTAACCGAGGAATTGATCAACAATTAGGCTTGAGCAGGCTTAAATTGCTCCAATTACAACATGGATCTAACGAAGGGGAGCCTTGGCGCATCGGTAAAGCTGTCGCCTTGTGACCAGGAGGTCACGGGTTCGAGTCGTGGAAACAGCCTCTTGCAGAAATGCAGGGAAAGGATGCGTACAAAGACCCCAAAGTGGTCCGACCCTTCCCTGGACCCCACGCAAGCGGGAGCTACGTGCACCGGGCTGCCATTTTTTACAACATGGATCTAACGCTGGACAATACTAAATTGAAGTTTTTCATCTAAATAGTCAACTTCACATCCATCTAATCAAACATTTCAACCTAAAGATAGATTGTTACAAAAAATGCACCAACCTGAACATGTGGTGGCGGCAGAGGATTCACCACCACCTTGGTTGCATTTGGCTTAGGCAGCTCACCAACACGCAATGGGGGTACATCATCCCCCAAAATATCTCTAACCGGACGCACAGGAGGGCTCGACCCAGTATTTCCTTGATAGTTTGGTGAGCCCCCTTGTGGTTTTGTCCCCTCTGGGACTCGTCTCTCATCAACTTTCTGCTGGGGACTATGCCTGTAGTCCCCTGGGCTCCTCTCACCGTAAGAATATCGAGGATTTCTTTCATTAGGTGTGTTCCTTGAGTTGTAGCCCGGGCTCCCATTGTACCTTTCATTGTATGGTGGACTCCTAGACCCACCACGGTAGGAGTCAGGCCTTCGGCTGTCACTTGTTCCTTCAATATCAGCCTGTAAATAGGAAGAACATTAGAAGAAGATAGTATCATGCAGATAACTACTGTTATTGAAAAAACTAGTACAAGTAACTACTGTTATTTGTATATTTTAACAACAGGTCAAGATAGTATCCTGCAGATATATATATTTCTATCAAGCTTGATACTTAAATGCGTAAGACATGGAAAATAAAGTGCCCTTGAATTTTTATGAAATCGGAGCAACCCAAAGAGGGCGAGGAGAAAATGACAAAAGTAGACAAAAGAAAACCAGGTTTGTTCCACACAGGTCAGGTTCAATACAATGTAAATAAACCACAAATGTTGAAATGCAACATGGATTATCCTTTAGGTTCAAACATAAAATAACAGTGTTTATATCCAAATATTCAAGTTATCTGTATGCCAAACAAATCGCTGACTGAAAGAATATAAGTTTTACCTTTGGCTTAAAGAATATAAGTTTTACCTTCGGATTTGAAGGGCGTCCTCCTGAAAATCTTCTATCCTCATATGCATGCTTGATGAAATCTCTTAGTCTGTCTATGTTACTGAGTGAAAAATGCAAGTGTCAGTATTTGTTGCCAAAATATACAAGCAAATGAAAAGCAAAAATAAGGAACACCATTCCACCATAGCTTTTTTTAACTTTATTTCTGAAAAAAGTATTTGATAGAAATTACATATATACCCAGAGAGTCAGAGACTGTATATAAAAGCCCAAAAGTATTCTCATACTATCTTTGTTGTATCGCTATGCTAACAAATCCTCCCTCTATAGACTGAACCTTCCAGATTAGCAGTTTTCGAACAAACGGAACTAAATAAAACTGATTTCAAATTAGCAGAACCTAAACACAGAAACTATAAATAGACTCTTGTATGTAGTAGTTCTGAGCCAGCAGTCTCAATCCATTGTAAAGATTATTCTACTCGAGCAAAATGTGCGCAGGTTCTTTTGACATAGTAGTTTTTTGTTCAGACCCCAACTTGTACTGGAAGTATGTGCCAGTTTACACATGGTTACAAGGGCCTAATGGAACTGAATATAAATTTTTCAGGAAGTCAGAACTAACCTGCTATCAGGAAATTGGTTGCATTGTGGATCCCATTCTTTAAAGAAGATCTCTCTGGCATGCTATTATTAAGAGAAATTTGCTAGATTAAGAAATGTTAAGTACAAGCCAAGTATGTTCCTTATTTCCTCTTGAAGGAACATCTGCCAAATTCTAAAGAATAAATGCAACAACAACAATAAAGCCTTTTGTCCCAAACAAGTATGGGTAGGCTAGAAATGAAGCCCATATTGAATTTCATTTTCATTAAATTGGCTGAATTTTACGTTCACTCGCCACAACCCCCCTCCTTTCTGGGTTTAGAACCGGCTATGTAAAACATAGGCAGAGTTTTCTAGAGAATAAATGGAAACAAAATTTAAATGTTTATCCAATTGGAACCTTTGGACAGCCTGTTTTCCAGGAAAATGCTGCTAGGTCTGGGTTTAATTTTTAAAACATGCCCAAAAATAGCCTTGCCTTCTCAGCCATCTAGTAATTGAAGTGCAAGAAAATTGCCCTGATATAAAACCATGGAAAGGAGGAAAAGATACCTCATTTCCACCCTCCTGAAGGGCAGCAACTTCCTGGGAGGTGAACTTTGCCATGGATACTGATTTAACCCGGTGGGTGAATTCCCGACTGACAAACAAAAGAAAAGGTCACCTATTAAACAACAATCTGAAAATGTAATGTGGATTATAAGCTTTTGTCTGACACCAGCCTAATTGGTGATATAATCTACAATTCCTTCTTATTCAAAGAAACATTTTGAAGGAATATTTGAATCAACATATCCTGACAGTCAACAGACAATATACTCCACTGAAACATGTACACCCCAGCAGAATGAAAATATACAACAGAACATCAAAGAGGAAAAGTGCCACCTATGCTGCTTGTCTTCCCTTTCTCAAAGTATAAAAAACTAAGACTCATTTTTTCACATTTATTGAGGGAGACTATAAAAAAACTAGTTTCAAATCTGTGGTGTGTAATTGGTACATAACCATACTCTGATACCACTAAACAGTTGTCACATCCCTGATCAACAAAGACAACAACCTGCCACACTGATACAGCAAGGCAATTATTGATAGTACACAGTGCTAATAGCAAATTTAAATAGCCACATTTCCATAAACTCCGAGGATTCTAATCACACACATATAATGAACACAAAATGGAAATAAACTGATATGCTAATAGTAAGAAACACACGACATAACTACAATAATACTATATCATCCTGTCTGAAATATCAACAATAGAGTACAACAATATTTTGACTTCTTCAACAATCCAAAAGGATACTCATAATATAGCGGAAAGGTGTGTCATAATTGAGGTTTTGCAGGATTCATAGGAAATTGCCTCTAGTTTACAAAATGAGTTATTGCTATGCACCACGTGCATAGCAAAACCAGCTCAATTTTGACAAATATTTCATTTACATGGGATTAGATTCGCACCGTTGCATGTACATAATACTGAATACATGAAAAGTGTATCTATATGAATCCAAGTCATAAGAAAAATGCAAACCAAAAGCAAAAGTTAAAAGCCAAAAAATTCAATCTCTTACTGTACTCCACTACAGTTGGTGCAAATGAAAGTCCAGAAGTTGGTACATACATACCGAGGCCCCTGTAATAGTAAAAAAAAATGGCATTGCTAAGTGTACTAGAAACAAGTGACAACTAAAAATGAATATAATAAATATTGTACCATAAAATAACATTTAGTTTTGTACCACAAAAATATGTTTGGGAATCTGAAATAATAGAGATGGTTGTTTCTAGGTAATAAAGCAATATAACCTAATAATTGAAATGGCTGCAATTTGGCCATTTGTAACGGCAACTTCCAAACCGCACCAAATGGTATTTGCACTGGTTTTGGTTTAAATATCAACTGGATATATTTTGGCAGAAAGTAGTTTTAATTAAGCAATCTAGCAAATAGAACAATGCGGCAATGCATGCACAGACCGAAATTCAGCTGCAGTGATATGCTAACATCTCGAAATGAAATAATAACAGCATCCAGTACTAATCCTTCCGACTGTGCCTACATGCGATCATCAAGGTTCTTGAATTGAAGTTGATCCATCTAATATGGGATCAGTGAAAAGGTGATAATCACTCTAGGGAACTTTTTTTGTTGGAAGCACCCAATCACTTCAAAGTACTAATAACAATTACGTCAATATTTAAGTGAAATTACCAAATTATTGCAATTGATGCATCTTTTATTAGCGGGGAGCTTCAAAAGCCCCCGAATGATCTTCTCATTTTTCTCGTCCTCTTTCATCCGATTCGCCATTGCCTTCTCTCTATTCCCTCTCAATTGCTAAGGAATAGAGGCCTATTAAAGGAAAATTCCAAATAAGAACACCTACCTTTTGAACAATTATGAGTCAAATATTGGAAAATGCACGGAAAAGAGCGAAGAAAAGATTGAATTCCCGAGTAAAAAAGAAAATTAGGGCAAAAATCACTCAGATCTGTAGTAGAATCTGAGAACGGAGAAGCAAAATCTGAGCAGAACACTTACCTAATGGCTAATAGAATGAGATCTTGAACGAAAGAGAAGATCTAATAGAAGGGAAAGGTCCGAAAAACGATACTATTGGGAGATCAAAAGGTTTCTCTTGTATCGTTTTGTGTTGTTGGGTCAATCGAAGAGGAAACAGCTAGGAGCGACGCCGCTCATATCCTCTCCAGTTACAATAATAAATCACGTAATCATATGTGTAGTATTTATTCTCTTAGATGAGGATCCGACGCTCATAAAAAATTGAAATTCGGTCCTTTTTTACTTTTTAATCTGGATATTGTCAAATGTCAAACCAGACTCGCCAAAGAACGATATCCTCTGCTCCTTTTAGGAGTGCAGAGGACATTCTTAAAATTCCAACCTTTGGATTATATCTCAACGGACAAGATTGACTTTTATATGATTCAGATGAACTTTTATATTATTATATCGGAACCGTTAAAATCAAATCGTATGGTCCACTTTTTAGAGGTGCCTCTGCACCCCTAAAAAGGGGAGCAGAGGATATCGCCACGACTGGCTAACGGCGACCGGCAGTAATTTTGTAGTCGAGAATCATAACAGCATTTGAGATAGAAAATCACAAATGGCCACCGACGCGAATCCACATTCACTCGGAATGGGCACAGTTCATCTTTTTAGTGTCCTTTCCTGATATTGTCCGTCAGATGAAAGCATATAAATTAGCTATTATTATTATTATTATTATTATTATTATTATTATTATTATTATTATTATCGTCGTGGTCGTCATTATTATCGATGTTAATTTTCGTTACTTCGGTTGAATTTTCATAAAATACACATAAGAAGATGTGGTTATTGTTGTGTATTAGATTGTTTGTTTTTTCAAATTATAAATATATTTTATTGTTAGATTAATTGATCTTCAAATTTCATGTAATTAATGTTGTTATGTCATTTCATACAATTTTAGCAGTCTTTAATGAAAAGGCAAATTACGTTAAAGTTGCATATATTTTAAAAAATAGTTAAATCTATAAGTTTACAAATATGTCTAAAATATGAGCATCTTCATCTTTACATTTATGAAAACTGTTTTCTTCTTCCCTAATTCTAAAAATTAAATTTTTTTTGTCATGTAAGCAAAATTGAAATTGAGTATACAAACATGCTGTAATTAATGCAAAAAAAAATTATAAGTTACTGATGCGATAAAAAAAATTCTATTTTTATTTATGAATGTGCATTTCTGGTGGCTAAACTAGTTGAAGCCAGGGGCTGCAATACGGCAATTCCAGTATACCACTGACGACAATTTAATTAACATTTAACAATACTAGTTGAGGGGGTACTTACCATTTGTTAAAAGCGAATTTAAAAAATTAGCAAATTTCATTTTTACGTTTGACAATACTAGTTGAGGAGCAACTTACCATTTTTACAATTTTTTACTGTAAAAAAGGAGCATATTTCCGTTTTTGTGCTTATTTTTAATTGGAAAATATTTCAACGATATGCTTATACGCGTGTCGCTGTACATGTTAAACAAATTATTATGCATGTTAGGCGAATCGCTATGCGTGTTATTTTGTACTGAAAAACAATTATGCAAGTTAGACGAGTTGTTATGCATATTAAGCATATTCCTATTTATTTCTTTAGTTAACATGCATAACAACTCTTCTAACATATATAATTATTTTTCAGTATAGAATAACATGCATAACGACGTTTTTAACATGCATAATAACTCATCTAACATGCATAACGATACGCGTATCGATGAGATATCGATTTACTTACCATTTGTTAGCGAAATTATAAATTAGACAGACTATTGTGGGCCTATCATATTGTTCGTCATTACAGACATTTCAAATTAAAATTTTACTTTTTGTTTCTTATGATATTTGTTTTATAGATTTTTTTTTTCATTTTAGATGATTAACTTTATTCAATTGATACTATTTTTGGGACTACGAACAGCCTTAGGATAGATAATTTAATAAGGTAATTTTAACTATACAGTGGAGTCCTAATTTTTTTTAAAAGGGCTGTTCTATGCATATAGTAATAATTTTGTTATTTAAAAAACACTCCGATTAATTGAAAACATAATTTATATTAAATATGAATATTTTGTAAATTAAATAAGAAGGTCGTAAAATTTTATTAATAATATTTTACAATAGTGTGTTGATTGTATAGTTTTATTCAAATTAATTCAGATATATATTAAAAAGAACATATACCACAATTACAGCATAAAAGAGGTATTTGTTGGGTATAAGTCTAAGAAACGGAACTTTTACACAGCATTTAGAAATTTCCACACATCGATGAACATTTTTTCATAAGATGAGACCAAGTTCCTTTATTAAACCGTGTAAATTATAAAATTTCGTAACGTGACAGCCTATGCAGTCTGCTTATGCAGTGCGACCGTGTGGCACATCACGCATGATGTATCTATCATGTAATTACATGATACATCATGTAATTATGTTACATAATTCATACTGTGATCAGTCACAATGCAATATATTTTATTCCTGTTTGTAACATGAAAATAGCGCATCTAGCGATGGGAGGAACCAGAGGAGGTTAGGCCCCTCTATGGTTGGACATATTTTTCATAAATTATAATTAATTATTAATTGATCTTTAATAATTTTTGTAATTGGCCACTCTTGGAAAGGTCCTCAAAAGCTTTATTCCAACTGTTTAGTATATTAATTTATTAAATAGTTATTTAGTATCTTTCATATATTAAGTTTAGTATATTAGGAATTTAGAATTGTTTATTTAATCACGACATGCTATAATTTAAGAATTTATATTTCAGATTCAGATTCACATTAAAATTGAACATTATTTGCTCATATATCTGATGTATCCAATAATTAAGCAAAAACTATTTGATTAAATTGATGCATAACAACAATATATATATAGAATCTGGCTACGGTGATATGCATAGTTAGTGAGCATTCGTGCTATGCATTTTTTTCCGTCGGATTGCTTTAATCAACACCAATTTAAGTTGCCCAATAAATTCTTCATATTTAAATCTAGTAGAAAACCAAATTTTATGATTTTTAGAGGTTTCTAGCTATTTTTAAATATTTTTTAAAAACAGCCTTGAAGAGGTCCTTTTTTAATATTAAACAGGACTGTTTTTAAAATAATATTTAAAAAATAACTAGAAATCTCTAAAAATCACGAAATTTGATTTCCTACTAGATTTCAATATGAAGAATTTATTGATCAACTTAAATTGGTGTTAATTAAAGCAATCAAGCGAGAAAAAAATGCATAGCACAAATGTTCACTAACTATGCATATCATCATAGCCAGATTCATATATATATATATATAGAGTGAGGCTATGGTGTTCCACAAAGCACGTGCTTTGCAATTGTGGATCATTGGATCACGCTTTGTGATTCGTGCCAACATGATATTTCGTGATCTAATGATCCACAATTGCAAAGCACGTACTTTGCGGAACACCATAGCCTCACTATATATATATATATATATATATATATATATATATATATATATAGAGAGAGAGAGAGAGAGAGTATGTTGACACAAGATATAACGTGGTTCGACAATGCCTATTTCATGGGACACCTGATACCACCTAAAGATTTTGATGCTTAGAAAGCAAGGAATAAAACAAAAAATTTGTTCTTCTCAAAATAAATGATCTAGTTATTGTAAGTGCATGAAACAATATTATTTGCCTAATTAACAAGAGAACGATATTATTGTTGGCTCAAACTTTCTTAAGTTTGTTGATTTGCAAAACCAAATTGAATTTAACTATTTCTTGTGTGTTAAGTTTAATTGTAGGGACTTAAATGCAAAAATTAAAGAAGAAAAGTTTGGAAAATCCAAGTGATAATTTGAGAACAAATGTATAGTTCATCAAGACCTTTCCAACTCGTCGAAAATAACCTAAATCGGAGCTACCGATCAAAAGTTATGACTGTTTCAAGACTGAAGATTGAGATGAACACCCAAATGTTATATAACGTTTTAGCAAGTTATATAACGTTTCGGAAATTTTTTTCTGTTCTGTAACGTTTGAAATAGGCAGAACATGTATCTTGAAGTTGCTAGAACGTTATGTAACGTTTCAGAACATTATGTAACGTTTCGGAAAATATCTGGACAATATAACGGTCGAATTCTGACAGCTCCAATGGTCCAATTCTAGGGCAAAACGTTATGTAATGTTTTGGACCGTTATATAACGTTTTAAATAAATTTCAGCCAAGAATGCAAGTGTTTCAAGCTATCTATAAAAGAGACGTTTCACCACATTCTTCTCCAACAATCCTACATTGCAAAACTCTTAGTTCCACCATTGTTGAGCTTGAAACAAATAGCCAAATCTTAGCTCAAAGACTCAATCTCATTGTTCTAAATTATTCTAAACTCTTAGAGAGATTGTGTTGAGTGTTTATTATCTTGTCATCTATTCGATTGTATTTTTTTGTTCCTTTATTTTTCGTTGAATTGCTTAAAATTAAGCCCCCTGGTTCCAACAATTATACCTTTTGAATTGATCCTTAAATCAAATCAAGTAGGGTTGTCTTGCTTAGTAACTTTTTGTTTCCTTTATCTTTTGACAATAGTTGTGCTTTAGCCCTTCTAATGTCGAGCCTCCTTAGGTATCCATAAAAAAATTAAAGAAATACTTGCATCTCTAAGGCTAATAAAAGATCAACAAATAGAACCTTAGTCCTAGTTTCAAACCTTCTTCAAAATTTTCAGAATTTTAAGAAAGTTTCCTCAACACATAAGAGAGGAAGAAGAGAAAGATAGACCCTAACAGCCAAAAATTCTTATTTTCATTATATGCGCAAGGGTGTTTATAGCCATACGTATTGTACAACCACACAAAAACGCTTTTAACTTAAATGCAAGGTTTAAAATAGCGGTTCGCGCGGTTTAGTGGTGGAGGAGTGATTTAGCGTTTAGCGTTTTATCGGTGATAAAACGGTCGATAAACTACCATATCGATATTTATATCATATTACTTTATTTCAAATGATATTAAGTATAAATTATAATTAATATAATTTGTATGCTTAATTATAGCATATAATAGTAATTTGTTCACAAAATATATTTTCAAAGTATTATATACTGAATGAGCATGGCTAAAATAATATGCGTAGTACACCCCATTTCGTACTATGCATATATATATATATATATATATCAATAAATTGAGATTTAAGTTACTCAATAAATTCTTCATATGAAAATATTGTAGGAAATCAAATTTCGTGATTTTTAGAGCTTTCTTGCTATTTTTTAAATATTTTTTAAAAACAGTCCAGATTTAATACTACAAAAGTGCCATTTCTGGGCTGTTTTTAAAAAATATTTAAAAAATAACAAGAAAGCTCTAAAAATTACAAAATTTTATTTTCTACAATATTTTGATATGAAGAATTTATTGAGCAACTTAAATATCAATTTAATGACCAAATTAAATATAAATGACCGCATAGTACGAAATGGGGTGTACTATGCATATTATTTTAGCCATACTCTATATTGAATAATTCATAAGCAAGTATATTAGTAGTTTAGAAGCATAAAGAAAAAAAATGAAATAGTCACCTGAAACTTGATCTGCTAAAAAAATAACAATTAAACAACAAAACAACTATATCACCACTAAAACCGCTATATCGCCGCTAAAACGCTAAATCGTGTCTGTTTTATCGGCCGCTAAAACCGCTTTATCGCAAAAAACCACTAAAACCGCATTTTTCAATATATCTTGCATTATAGCTCCAAAAACCGCTAAAACCGCTAAATCGTCATTTTATCGCCGCTATTTAAAAGCTTGCTTAAATGTAATTAATTGAAAATCAATTAACATTAAACTCCACTTATGCGAATATTAATGAGCAAATTGATGAGCCGTTAAACATTTTAATAGCCATTTATTATCTCATGATCTCCAAGTCTCTCTCCATTTCAATTTCCTCTTTTATTTAAATATGTCACACATGCTTTAAATATTTTTAGAATTATTTTATAAATTATACATGTCATAAAATTGTTCATGTATTAATGACATATAATTTGTACAAATTAATTATAACTGCTTATAATTAACATATCACATATTAATGATTCCAAATTTGCCTTATTGTGCCTTTGTCGCTGACATCTGGGCCTGCTAATCTTCAGACTTGTTATAACGAGTTGGATCTCGCCATAACGAGTTACTGTAGCGTTATAGAAACACACATCTCGATCATTTTTGCACTTAGTCAAATTTTGCCTTCTTCTTGACTCGTTATAATGAGACTCCATCTCGTTATAACGGATGACTGGGCTGATGCAAATTTTCAGCTTGACATGTCCTCCTTCAAACAGTCATAACTTTTGACTCGCACTCAAATTTCATCATGGTGTTCGAAAGCCTGTGACTAGATCTACAGACAATATTGTGCATAGCCCATACTGAGCATTTTTGGGTCCATCAGAGATTGTTTGATGCCTCAAAACTCTGCCTGAAAATTCTCATCAAGCAAATTGTAAAATACAAGTGATCATTTTGCAAATCGTCAAATAAAAAAGTTATTTAGTCCAACATGTTACACTTCATTTTTGAAAGATTACAATTTCATCAAAAATCACTAGAAGAATTGTCTTTCATTCCAGTCACTTTATTTTCATTCATCTAGTAAATTTGAGACTAGAAAACAAATTAAAATAACACTCTCACCTTCTTTTAGTGCTAATTTGAATTAATTACACTAATGTAATAGGCTTCTCTTGTTACTCTTTAATCACATTTTGCAATGAGTTTAAATAAATTAATTTACGATTCAATAATACAATTATATTATCTATATGTGATGTTGATATTATTATTATAACGTTTTTCCAACATTATGTCAAATAATACTCACATATTCTCATAAATTTATTTATCGACTAAGCATGTCACATGATGACATTTTATTTTATCATTTTATCACATGTATTTTATTTCATATATCTTGAAAATAAATACATCATATAAAATGCAAAATACTTGTTGTTTCTATTCATTTGGTGTGACCTTACAAAGGATCTATGTCGTCTTGAGATATAATATAAAATATTTTATATTATTGACTATACGAGTTCTATCATTACATTATAGTCACTCAAACAATATAGTAATTATTTTCTTCATCCGCTTAATTTGTGTGTATTCATATTACATGATATTATGAATAATATGCAAAATAGGATCGCGTCATTTTCGCATTATATTCTTTTCTTGGTCTCTCAAATGAATTATAATTATAACTACATAGTTATATTGCATGCAATATAATTCCACTTTACCAAGATGTCCAGTAATATCATAACTCAAATTAATTGAGGGACAAAGATAATATCGATACATAAATTTCTTCCTCACAAGTCATAAATAATGAATTACTATTTTATTCCTATCATGAGATAGTTTTTAAATAATAATCACATTATATACTTCTCATGTGAAAAATCTATACATATCATATCTAAGATTCAAAAGACACTATGAAAATATTAATGACACAAACACAATCCATATAATGCTCCATCTAATTAGGTCATGTTCAATAGATAATACACTTTTATATATTCATGTCATTAAATGATAATTGATAACCTAAGCGGCCTACGTTATGTATAATTTTTCGACTTAATTAAAATTTTAGGGACTTAATTGCAATTTTCCCAAATTCAATTTCAACACACAATAATGCAATTAAAAAATTCAATCAAATTCTAATTTGCAGAAGCGTAATATCAATTAATCAATATGTCCCAAATAATTCTAATTAGTAATTCAATCAATTTCCCAATTGGCCAACTCAAATAACAATTCACTAATCCCTAATTAAGCAATTCAAGAATAATTCACACAAGACAATTAGGAATTAATAAATTAGAAAGAGTAAAGAGTAAAAAGATGGCTCAATCGCGTGTTGACGGAGTTCGACTTGCACAAACGACCTCGCCTACGTCTCCGGGTCCCCGACGCCCCCGCTTTTTGCGGTAACAAGCCCGGTCCGCTCCACTAAACAAAACACTTGCTGTTTAGCGTACAACTTCAGAATTGGGGCTCTCTTACACACACCGGTGGAACCGCCAACCCTAACCCGACGCCGGACTCTATCTCGCTTACACACACCGGTGGAGAATCAAGCCGACTTCCTTGAACTCACTTACAGACTCCGGTGGAGCTCAAGGCAACACACACACTCACAAATTGACAATGGGCTAATTGAGATATTAAGCTAGACTATCAAGACTAAGCACTCAAACAAACTAACTCTCTATAATCCTTAGATTAGATTAGCTAATTAAACTTGGGATCAAGAGCAAGGATTTAGCAAGTAGAACTAAGCTCAACAATGCCAGAAAGGTTTTTGAGTTAATGGAACAACTGAAAACAATTGTTGAGGGATAAGGATTTATATAGGGTTCAGCCCTGGCCAAAGCATTCATGCGCCAGATAGTGTCATAACGATATTTCATATGTTAATCATAGCGTTATAACGCTATCCTGGGTCAGGACAAATAATGTGACCGTTGGATTTTGATCGTACAATTTCTACATAGCGTTATAACGCTAAGCTATGTACAAAACATAGTGTTATAACGCTATCATGGGTCTGGACCACAAATTTGACCGTTGGGATTTGTCTGGCGTTATAACTCTATGTTTAGCGTTATAACGCTAAACCAAATTCCTACAAAAAATTTCAGTGTTTAGCCATGATAACCTTGGCGGCCTAGGTTATGGTCAATTTTTCGTTTAATTAACAATTAGGGACTAGTTTGCCAATCTTCTCAACTCTCAATTTCAATTCACGATAATTCAATTCTATATACGGAAGCGTAATACCAATATGACACGATTAACTAAACAATTCAAATGAACAATTCACTCAAATGTCAACACAATTCAATTCACTAATTCCTAAAAGAGCAATTCAAGTGCAATTAATCACAAAGCAACTAGGAATAGATAAAATTGAAATGAAGAAAGGTAAGAAGATGGCTTAGTCGCGTGTTGACGGAGTTCGGCTTGCACTATGAGGCCACGCCTACTCTCCGGGTCCCCGGCGCCCCCGCTTCTTGCGGTAATAAGCCCGGTCCGCTCCACTAATGAAAAATCCGTACAAAGGTGGAATCCAATTCTCTTTACACACATCGGTAGAGTAATTGGACCCAAAATGATTCACACGGTTCACAATTAAGGAAACTAAAACAAATAGATAATAAAGCACTAATCTAACAACTCCACTAATCTCTTAATAATCAATGGAACAATTTGGCTAAATAAAATTGGGAGATTATGAAATGGATTTAGCTATTTAGTAATAAGCTCAAGTGCACAACAATGGCTGTTGGAAGGTTTTTGTTTTTGCTAAAGGTTTACAGTCAGTAAAGGTGAAGAAGATGGTCCTCTTTTATACCTTTTCATTTCTGCACAAAATTAGGTTTTCAGAACATAGCGTTATAACGCCAACTTATATAGAAAACATAGCGTTATAACGCCATCATGAGTTAGGACAAAATTTTGTGACATTAGATTTGTATTTTTGTGCAGGTTGTACTTAGCGTTATAACGCCATGCTATGTACAAAACATAGCGTTATAACGCAAGTCCAAGTCAAGACAAAGTTTTGTGACGTTTGAATTTTGAACTAGCATTATAATGCCAAGTGTGGCGTTATAACGCTATGCCAGAATTTCCAGTACTTAGAAGATTTAGCCCTCGAGCACACTGGCGTTATAACGCCAACTCTCTGGAAATTTGATTGAAAAACATGTTTTTGAGCAAACTGATGTTTTTGAGAAAATTAAATTCATCATGATGATCTTATACAATATTTAAGACTTAATTTTAAGCATTTGAAATTTTATCTGATCATTTACTATTTTAAAATAAGGTTTCAAAATCTGCATTGTTTTAGCGTTATAACGCTAGACTTGGCGTTATAACGCTAGAGATCAAGACTTGATCGATTTGGCTAAGTACCTGACTCTGGCGTTATAACGCCAAACTTGGAGTTATAACGCTACAGGTCAGGACTTAGCCAATTTGGCCAAAACTTGACTCTGGCGTTATAACGCCAGTATTAGCATTATAATGCTAACTCTCTGGAGTTTTGGTGAAAATTTTGCACTTTTGCAAAATAATGTTTTTGGAAAAATGAATTTTATATTCATAAACTTTAGCAATATTTAAGAGGTATTTTTGCTATTTTGGAATTTATTGCTATCTTAGTCTATTTTAAATCTCCATTTTAAAATCTTATAATTCTGGCGTTATAACACCTAACTTGGCGTTATAACGCCAAGTACATTGTTCCTTGTACTTAGCCATTTCGCTGAGTTGTGCACTCTTGCGTTATAACGCCAATGTGTATTTTGTTCTGAATTTTGCTATTTGTATTTAAGTCCCAATTTTAGATAACCAAAGTTCTAAAGAGTTAAACCTATATTCTTCTATAATTTCTTGAGATCTTCAGCTCGTAATTCCTTGGTTTAACTCCCCTTGCTTAACTTGATCTTGCTTCGAATATCCTACATCAATTCTCACAAATTTTGATGAGATTACACGTTGTTTTGCAAATCAACAAACTTGAGAAATTGTTTGAGTCAACAATCCAATTTTTGGCACTTGAACTTACCTTGGCGTTATAACGCCAAATGTGGCGTTATAACACCAACTCTCTAGAATTTTGCCTTGATTATTTTGCTACTAATTCAAAATGTATTTTTGATCAAATAAAGTTTATATTTCTAAACTTAAGTTATATTTAAGACATATTCTTGATGTTTTGAAATTTTATTGATTCAATTTCTATTTTAAAATTCATTTTGAATATTTCAGCATTTTGGTGTTATAACGCTATATCTAACGTTATAACGCTAAGTCACATTGGTTTAGGGTTTTGCCAGAAATTATCATTTTGGACATGTAGCGTTATAACGCCAAAGATAGCGTTATAACGCTATATACAGTTTGGTTTGGATTTCCTTGCTCTTTTTACTCCCAAATTTAAATAAACTAAAATCTAATTAACCTAAGCATGTCTTCATCTTGATCTTGATCTCTTAAACTTGCTCTTAGGCCATCCTTGATCATCTCTTGTGTTTCTTTTGTGCATTTGCTTAAATGCCCTACAATTATTCTTAATACACAAGAAATGGTTAAATTCAAATTGGTTTTTGCAAATCAACAAACTTAGGAAAGTTTGAGCCAACAATAATCACTTATCAACATTTATAGAACTACAATGTACTTTAATTGACATGACAATCTTATACGATAATTAATGTTCCTCTTTAATTACCCTGATTGTGAACATATTTAAGATTACATATTTTTCATCTTAAAAGTTCTATGGTTCAAGACCAAGCGCATCTTCTTGAACACTTCTAAAGACATAACATATTAATCTCAAGGAACAAAAATGTATAATAGTATTTTAAATCATGAATAATACATAAATTCATAAAGAAATGTAACTTTCAAAACACACATCCTTTAGTCTCCCACTTGTTTTTAAAGTTTCTTATAAATACATAACTCATGCACCATAAACTCTAAAGGTGGAAAATATTATACTATCAGTCTTCAAGCCACTCTCCATGGTCTTTCAAACCCATGAACTCAAAGTGAACTTCGCTTTTGGCTTGTGATAGAGACTTGGTGAAGGGATCAGCTGTGTTGCTATTTGTGTCTATCCATAACAATGCAATTTTGCCTTCGTCGATGAAGTCTCGAGTTACAAAGTACTTTCTATCCAGGTACTTTGTCTTGTGATGTGATTTTGGCTCTTTGATTTGCAAAATAGATGCATTATTGTCGCAAAATAGCTCCAAGGGCCCATCACTGGATGAAACGATGCCTAGTTCCTCAAGGAACTTCTTTATCCAGACTCCTTCTTTGCTTGCCTCTGCGACCGTCATGACTTCTGCTGAGGTGGTTGAGTCTGTTGTAGTTGATTGCTTCCAACTACGCCAACTAGAGAAATCTCAGAAATGCCATCCAGAAACGATTTATTTCATATTTGCCATCCAAAGTCCCAACTACCTCCTATTTTTTTTGCCACTTTTAGAAAAAGTAAAAAATGCCCCTGTCATGGCTTATTTCCTTCCTCTTTCTCTTTTGTACCGACACTAGTTCGCCTTTCCCTTCCCCAAAACTGATCCCAAAGTCAATTACAACATCCTTTGGAGTGACACCAGTAGCGAGGTCAGTGGTGGCCGAGGTGAGCTCGGAACCAAGTAGCCATGATAGGGGCATTTTTGTCTTTTTGAAAAAATGACAAAAATAGGAGATAGTAGCGATTTTGAGTGGCAAATATGAAAGAAATCGATCATGAGTAGCATTTATGAGATTTTCCCAGTTTTGAGTGGCACAGACAAAATTATCCCTAAATTCATACATCCATAAAAGCAAACGAAAAACAAACACGAGTTCGTAAATGATACATAAATTCATGTTAAGTGCACAAATGGAAGCATACATTCAAAATACAAAACTAGTAGATGATTTCTAAAATATAAAACTAATTCCTTTGATGAAGATGATTGAAAAATTCGGCGCACGGCTGGTGGATGATCTGCCTTGACTGGTTCTTATGAAAGATGCATGAAAAATATGATAGTAATAAATATGTGATCCTTCAAAATTTATGGTAGTTACGATTATGAACTAAAAAAAGACACATACTTGCTTGTTGATTTGATTGAGGACGTTGACTTGTGGTATGGTTGACGAGTACCACAAACTTCACAGTAATTTGCTCCAAATCCCCCTTCCATGACATCCATTGTCATGTTGTATCGCTTCGATTTTCTCCAACCTCTTTTCACCAATGTACGAGCAGGCACTATCCTATCACCTCTGTAGGATGGCCAATCCTCATGTCCACCAAAGATCCTAAAACGACCCTCCCAAGTGGCCATCAACGTAGCAACATTGTACAATTGATCAGTAAACTCATTTGGATCAAGATTACGATAAGCACATATTGCAAGTACGTGAGAACATGCAATGCGTGTATTTTGTGGCTTGCCACACTTGCATGTGGGATGCTTACCCTGATTGATTGTGCAAGAATAAATCTGATTTTGATAGCCAACATTATCGTCATCCTCATCGTAGTCATCATTATCATTGTTATTAATTACCGACACATTAACATAGTTTGATTGTTCTGGTTCAGGTCGACCGGTGGTAATCGATTTAGATTTAGGAATGAATTGAGATGCATTGCTGTTCTTTGGTTGGCTTTCCGTTAAAATGTGATGTTCCAAAATCAGGATCACTTTTACAAACAATTGAACAAATCCCATTTTAGGCACACACATTTCGCGGGCTACTTTCCAAGAACTTTCATCATACACACTTATCAAATTAAAGTAAAAATAACCCGCATGTCCAATATTCATCCGACACTAAATTTTAATCGAATATTCAAATTCCTCGTACCTTAAACACTGAAAAATTGAACTTTTAAGGTCTTCGAAAGTAGCACCTTCGTTACCTCTGAGCGTGAACCTCGCGGGTATCGTATAATACGCACCAATTTGTGGAGAGTATATTGCTTCGCTTCCGCAAAAAACAACAATCACAAATGCTGACATTATCTACAAATAAATAAAATATTTAAAAAATTACAGGAAGAATCACATTGCATTTTCTGTATAATTAGTACAATATCCCATACCTTAGATTGTCGTCGATCACAAATTTTGCTCACAGACGAAGAAGAAATCTTGATGACAGAGATAGAGAGCAAGATAAGAGAAAACAATAAGCTAGGGAGAGAGAAATGAGCGGGAGTTCATATAAATTATTGTTACTCTAAACTCGCCAATGTCAGTTGCAAGTTTAGGAAAAATCGCTGCCTATACTCGCCACTGGCACTGGTGCTTATAAGATTTCCTTTTTTTTAATTGTCGAAAAATACAAAAAATATTAAACTCACCACTCGCACTTTCAAAAATAATATATAATTATTCACGTATCATTTTCTTATATATTTAATTATATACGATATTTTTATTACTTAAAAAAAATTAGGATGTAAATGGAAAGGAAAAGCATAATGTGATGGGATCTAGGCGGCGAAAATTTTCTCTGCGCACATCCCATGTGCCACCAGGTTCTAATCAAGCAGGACGTGGAAAAAAATCCCGCTTCACAGCCACGCATGAATTTTTTTTTGCTTCCAGCTTTTGATGTGCCAGCACCGATTTGGAACGAAATTTTTTACCATTCTATATATTTTGAAAATCCGATTAGTAATTATTATTAATTCACATTAATAATTATTAAATAAAAAACATTCGGTATATAAAATGAGCGATTAGATTTATAACTCATATAAAAATTAGTCTTTGCATCTCAAATTCGAACCGTCCGTTTTTTATACGACCGTAAGAGCATAATCTCAAAATTAAACTTACAATTATTTTTAATTAAAAGTATATTCTTCACCAACCAATTTTAAACTTACAATTATTTTTACTAATATTAAATTAAACAAATTGCGACATAGGAAAGTTCAATAAAGCTAACGCATGATAATATTTTTTAGTTTTAATTTAAAAAATACTAAAAATATTTAAATAAGCGTTATTAAGGGAAAATTTTCATAGAGGGCCAAGCCCCAATAAATTTCAACAGATAGGATCAGAGACACCCTAAAAATTGCACAGAGGGTCAAGGGCGCAACTATTAGTTGCGCCCCAAGAGAGATTCATTATTTTGCTGAATTCAAGGTAGTTTGCAGGTGATTTTTCAAATGTGGGCCCTACATGCTAGGGGCACAAGTAATAGTTGCGCTCCTAATATGCTATACATTTTTTTCCTTAATTTTGTGTATTTATACACATTTTAATAATTACTATTAAAATAGTATTTTTATATTAAGTATTTTAATTACTAAAATACTATTATAAATTATTTTAGTATTAAAAAATAGTATTTTTATATTAGTATGTTTATATTTACTATTTTATACTAGTATTTTAGAGTTTTGAGTTATTTTAGTATTACAAAATACTATATTTATATTAATATGTTAATAATTATTGCTAATAAATAATATTACAAATTATGACAGTAATAATTATCTTAATATTATTTATTAATAAATATTAGTTACTAATATAGTACTATTATATAAATAAAATAGTATTTTTATTTATTAAAATAGTATTAATAGTTATTAAAATAGTATTGATATTTTTTGAAATAATATTACTATTTATTAAAATATGATTAATAAATAGAAGTAATAATAGTATTTATAATATATGGAATATAGTTATTATAAATAGAAGTAATAATATATTAAAGTGTTTTTTTATTAAAAAAATTCAAAAACTTACAACCTATTAATATTAAAGATGTTATAAACTTTACGAGAAATACAAATGGTCTAGTGGGAGGAGGAATTTGGTTAGAGGCGCTGGTTTGACTGAGGTCATGGGTTCGAATCTCCCTGTCCACCATTTTTGTGATTTAAATCAGGAGCACAACTATTACTTGCGCCCCTATTGTTTACAAAAATCGTAGAGCATCCAGAGAGCACCCAGTTTTGAAATTAACATAGGGGCGCAACTATTACTTGCGCCCCTAAATAGTCCCAGGGAGGCCCACATGACAGTGTCAGTAACATTTAGGGGCGCAACTATTACATGCGCCCCTATAGTGGCAGAGTTACAAAGAATGTTGTTTTATTTTCATTTTCATTTACCAAATTACATTACCAAAAAATCAAACAAGACATTCCCAAATTAACATTATTTTAACATTCTCAAAGTAACATAGAACAAAATAATATAGAAAAAGATGAAAAAGTTTAGAACAAATAACATGAAATAATATAAAACAAAGTGGCATATAGGACATTACACAAGTTCTCAAAATCATAAAACATAACACGTTCATAAACAACTAACAAGTTCATAAACATCTCACAAGATCATAAAAAACATACACATCTCACCCCCTACCCCGACGATCGCGACCCCGTGTATAATAAGTGAAAGGGGTATAAGCGGAAGGCGCTTGAGTCGTCCTAGTAGTGCGTCGTAATGGAATGATGTCCTCGTCTTAATCATCAGGGTTGCGTGCTTGGCTCGAAGAACCAAACATGTACTCAGCTGCATGCTCCACCTCGTCCTCGACGGTACGCTCAACATTTGGTTCCGGTTGGGCGACTCCAGATCCTTGGGCGAGTTCTCATACTCAGCCCTGTGATAGATATGAGTTTGGAGGGTGAAATAGTGGCACCTCGGGCATCTGACTCGCTTTCTAGCCACCAACCAACTGACCCAACCAATCGTAGTGCTCTGGTTGGACGCACAATCCCTCGGCTATGGATGGCTCTAAGTCCTCATCCCTCACGTCATGCTCCAACATCAAGTTGCGGAAGACGACTCCTTGGTTGACGTCTTTGATGTTTCGGCGACAAGTTCGAAGAACTTTTCTCGCGAAAGTCTTGAAGACACTTTTGGCGCTTTGTGCAATCACCCCAATCGCTTCCCTAACCAGAGTTAAGTTACGAAGCACCTAATAATACAATTTAGTTAGTAATTTATGTTTTTTAAATTCTAACTTGAAGGAAAAACGCAATGAATTTACCGTTCGTTGCACAACTTCGCCTTGCATGTTGAAGGTTCACTCAACTCCACGTCCTTGATGTGCTAGCGGGTTGAAGTCATTTCTTGCGATTGTACCTCTCCAATAGACAGTACGCATGCCTTCTCGGTTGAACCATGCCAAGTAATGGTCCCAAGGGCCATTCATGAAACCGTGACCCAAGTCAATGGTATTGGCCAACCGATTTTCCCATGCCTGAATGTACCCCTCGTGATAAATCTCCCAATCACGACCCTCAGATTTTTGTTATGACATACCTTATGAAGGCGCTCGCAATCAGGAGGTGGCAATGGAGGCGGGACTTGGACTTGATGAGAAAATTGTCGCGCGACCCTAGCAGGATCGTGCCACTCAACAATTCAGAAAAATATGATTGACCCTCGATAATGAAAAAAACTCATATGATCTTGATCATTACATATGGGAGGAACATAGCCACGACATCTTCATCGTACGGCCACCATTCTGGGCCATTCTCGTCGAGATGCTCGAATCGCCACTAAAACATTGTGAATAATATATGTGAAGATATTAAAATGTGAAGATATTAAAAAGTGAAGAAATTAAAATAGTCAAAAAATACATGTAAAGAGTGATACTTCTATACGGTTCATCTTTGTAGTTGTGGGTTGGGCCCATCCATCTCACCCCGTACGACATATCACCCGGCAAATCCTTCGCTCTCAAATGCCTAATCGAGAGCCTAGTCCACACCCACATTTGCAGTAACATCAAAGGCCCCCCGATTTGCTTGTTCCTCTTGTTCAATGCATCGCATAAAGCACGATACAAACATGCTAGCACTGCCGAGCCCCAACTATACTTCGGTGGATCATCTATGTTCCTTAAGAACTGAATGAACATTGTTTGTATGTAAACGGACTGGTCCGGAAACATAACGGTGGAGAAGAGGTCCAACATGTATGCTCGGGCATACATGTTGATCTCCTCGGGTGGGGCATTATGTGGTAATCTCGCCTTGAAATGCCGTCTATCATCGGGGCCTTCTCTTTGTGGCTGTCATGGTTCACGCAACCAATCTTGTCGCATGTGAAAATGACCCGACGACCTCCGAAAGGTTTGCCACTCAACTCGCCCAAACATGTCAAGCACGTCTTCCTCCTAATCTTGGTCCACATCCCCAATGACCGGTAGTCCGTCTAATGGTAAACCCCATAACATCAATACATCTTCCATTGTAATGGTTATCTCATCCGTTGGAAAATGAAAAGAATGCGTTTCTCGTCTCCATCTCTCAGCAACCGCAGTTATTAGGTCACAGTCTACCTTAATGTTTTCCAACCGAGCGAGATGGTTAAGATGGAATCACTCAAGAATTGGGGCAATTTGGTCATCGTACATGAACGACATTGACCCAGCCTTGGTCTCCATAACAAAGGTTGGCTACATTGGTATTAAAAAAATGTGTTATTTATTAAATGAAATTAAAATTGCGAAATTGAATAAATTAACAATATAGCTATATTTTTACCTCGTCATAAGTCCGATTGGATGCATGTGTCAGATTGAGACCTCGAAGTAGAGACCCAACATACAGAATGTCATGTGGAGGCGACAAATCGCCTTCACCTCGACCACCTCTTCCGGCTCGCCCTCGACCTCTACCACCTCTACCCGATTCTCTTGCCATTACTATATTAACACATATACGAACATATATTCAATTAATAACTAATTTATTAGTCAAAATTGGTAAAATACTTTGGTACATATATTAACATATATATGAACATGCAATACACAATAACCAACAATAATCAACAACAATCACAATTAATCAACAATAACCAACAATAATGAACAATAATCACAATTAATCACCAATAATTCATATAAATGTATAATAAACGATAAAGTTAAAACTGAATCAATAATAACCTACCACAATCAATAATAATCAACAAATACTACTAAAAAACCTAAATTAATAGCCATGCAACTAATATGGCTCAATTTTACAAAAAGTCCAAAAATTACCTTTAATTGAAGAGGAAGATCTAATAGAGGAGATGGAGAGCAAGCAATGGCAAAGGAGAGCAAGTAGAGGAGATGGAGAGAAAGCTTGGGCAAAAACCTTGAAGGAGAAGGAGATGGAGAGGTAGGGAGTAGAGGGGGCGAATTTGGGAGAAAAATTAGGTTAGGGACGAGTTTGGGGAAGAAAGAAGGAATGAAGGAGTTTTTTTGGGTTTTATAGCAGCAGAGACTAGGGGCGCAACTAATAGTTGCGCCCCTATGTGCTGAACACAATGAAAGCTCTCTGGATGCGGGAGCAATTGTTTCAGCACTTAGGGGCACAAGTAATAGTTGCGCCCTTGATTTAATTCCAAAAATGGTAGGGGGGGGGGTTTGAACCCATGCCCTTACTCAAACTCAGTGCCTCTAATCAAATCCCGCTGCCACTGGACCATTTGTATTTCTTGAAATGTTTGCAACATGTTTAATAGTAATACTATTTATTAATATGTAAAGTTAAGACTATTTATTCAATAATTTTTTTACATGTTTAATAATTATAGTAATACTATTTATTAATTATAGTTGAGACTATTTATTAATCATATTTTAATAAATATTCAAAAAATATAAATACTATTTTAATAAATAAAAATACTATTTTATTTATATAATAGTACTATATTAATAACTAATATTTATTAATAAATAGTATTAAGATAATTATTACTGTCATAATTTGTAATACTATTTATTAGCAGTAATTATTAACATATTAATATAAATATAGTATTTTGTAATACTAAAATAACTCTAAATTCTAAAATACTAGTATAAAAATAGTAAATATAAACATACTAATATAAAAATACTATTTTTAATACTAAAATAATTTATAATAATATTTTAGTAACTAAAATATTTAATATAAAAATACTATTTTAATAGTAATAATTAAAATGTGTATAAATACAAAAAATTAAGGAAAAAATGTACAACATGTTAGGGACGCAACTATTACTTGCGTCTCTAGCATATAGGGCCCACATCTGAAAAAACACCTGCAAACTGCCTTGAATTCAACAAAAATAACAAATCTATCTAGAAACTCAAATAATAATTGTACTTTTGATTCTTTATGCAATTTTTGGAATGCATATGTTTAAATTTTTTGGCCTCTACGAAAATTTTCCTTATTAAGATATTACCAGCTCTACGGTTTTTACTCCAAAAAATTACTGAAGGGTCCATTGCCCGAGTTTCCACGTTCCTTGACCAATCATATAGTTGCACTCCGACAGAGCACCAATCACGTATCACCACGTGTACAATCTGACGTTTTCTCCACTTCAATTTTCTCTCACAATTTTACCCAAGTGACGCCATATAAAATAAAACGATTGTTCCCTTCGAGTACCCGCGCGATCTTCCCTTCTTCAGCTCTTCTTGCGAACAAATCCCACCATTGCCCCTCGGCGAATCCGACCGGGAGCACCCCATTCACGGGCATTCGACCAAGCGTGCGAAAATGGTAGCCCAAAGCGAGGCTTCGGGCGGGTTCAAACGGGTCATGGTCCTGGCCTTCTGTGTCGCTGGGATCTGGTCCGCTTACATCACCCAAGGCGTTCTACAAGAGACCTTGTAAGATTTCTTCCTAATTTGTATTTAATTTACCTTTTATGCATAAACAACCGTTAGCAAAACCTCTTGTTGCAATGATTCCTCAGTGCCACATGTAGTATATCAGTACATGTAATGTTATGTTGTACGTTTTGGTATAATCAGGTTTTGTGAGAACAAGAACCTCAAATGATCTTTTACAAATTCAGGATCAGTTATTTATTTAACTAATTATATCCTTCTAATAAGGTCAACCAAGCGATTTGGCCCAGAAGCGAAACGGTTCGACCACCTTGCTTTCCTGAACTTTGCGCAAAATGTGGCATGCTTCATCTGGTCATACATCAGTAAGCAACCAATTTCATATGAAACAATTTTTAGAAACTCTCAAGGTTAGTGACAGTGTTGTAGTTCACAGAAACTTATGGAACTTCTACTTGATTTTTCTTGATCAGTGATAAAGCTGTGGTCAAAGAGCTCAGTAGGAAGTGCTCCCTTGACCAAGTACTGTGGTGTTAGTATTACAAATACAATTGGGCCTACTATGGGAATCGAGGCTTTGAAGTACATCAGCTATCCAGCTCAGGTTTGTGAAACTTTTATATTGATTTTTGTTGTTAAAGTGTGGATAAATTATTTTCTGTTAATTGGAATCAGTAATTAGTTCATAGCAGGCATCATCAACATTCACATCATAGGCTAATTGTATGGTATTTGCATTGCTGAATCTTTCTGGAAACACCAACACCCAATCACAAGCATTCCAAAATGTTTGGTTGACCATAGTTTAATACAAATGTATGACATTCTTTTTTGCTATTATGAGCAGGTACTTGCGAAATCTTCAAAGATGATACCTGGTAAGTATCAAACTAATCTGCAGTTACAGCTACCCCGCGTTTGATAAATATGGTTGTTAAAGTTAATGAAATTAAATGCCTTCTGCATTAGGTAATTTTGTGTCAGTATAATTTATTGTTTTGGTGGGGACTGGGTTAAGGTTCTAGATCTCAGATTTGTCCCACCAATTGGGACACAATAGGTGAATGTAGCAAATGCTCCAAGTCCGAACTGTGTACCTTCCCAAACTAATAAACCTATTTTGCCATTTTGTATTGTGTTGGATTTTCCACTCTTAAAGTTTCTTAGATGTCATTTTGGTGGGAATGTATGAGTTTTTTTACAAGGTATAGGGAACTTCTCAGAGTACCATTAAAACACAAATATGTCCATTCAATACTTAAATCTCACTTGCAATAATGCTTATTGTTCAGTTATGGTGATGGGCACAATACTGTATGGTGTAAAGTACACAATACCGGAATATATTTGCTCGTTGCTCGTTGCTGGAGGTGTTTCTACCTTTGCTCTTCTTAAGGTTAGATAACCTTTTATCATTATCTCTTCTTCCTCGTCTTCTTTTTTTTGGTTGTTCTTAGCTTACATCAGACCAATATAAAACAACTGATTATCCCAATGGTGAAACAACTCATTATATACAGCAGTGGAGTTTTACTAACCAAATCTGCAACTAAAACAGTAACTTGTGTCAATTTTCAAAATGCCTTGAATTTAAGTCGCCATTTGATTTTAAATTGGCAGACAATTAATCAACCTGGTACTAGTTCACATGGATTGGTATATACCAGTTCAGACTAGATTCCTAGAAGCAGAGTTGACTACTAATACTGCCATATGTGAAGAATAATAAATAGTTTGCTCTGGCCACACAAAAGCTGCCCCAAACAAATTATCCAATTTTATATAAAAAAATAAAATACAAATTTACCTCAGTTTTTCTTTGAAATTACACCCAATATTTTGCTGTATTTACAGAACAACATGATCTTAATATAAAGGACACCTATTCTTTGTAAAGTTTTAAAGAAAATTGCTCCTGTACAACAAGTTCTTTAAGGATGGTTTGTATTCATTTCATGAGCTAGTATAGTATGTCATGGATTCCCATCCGTTGTCATAGTTGGTTATGGCAGGAGTGTGCCATTAACTCTATGTAATGGGGGGTCCACAAATTAATATTAGAAAATACAGCCCTCCAGAGTAAAACCCGACTGTCTAGATTTAATCGAACCATTGCAATTGTATGCCCTGCCATAGTGAGATATTGGCAGCAGATGGGGATCCCCATGTCATTGGGGTTTCCTAAAATTAAGTGACAAGGTTATAAAAGTAAGTTTATTATAATTTCTATTTTATTTTTAACTGAAAAATTAGGAAATAGGCTTTAAAGCAAAGCAAACTTTTCCACTTGCTATTCTTTGATATTCATTTCAAAAGTAATTACCAACTTTATTTTAAAATATTGTGCATTGGATCATTACTTATATTTTAACAGTTGGATATCAGTTTCACTTGCACCAGAAACTGAGTGTTACCTGGAATGATCACAAAAGTGTTGACTATATATATATTATATATAATTTTTTTTTTTTGGGGGGGGAAGAGCCTTCATAGTTCATACTGTTAAGCTTTATAACTTATCCTCTCATATAAACTTTCTTTGTCTATGTTGCATTAATTTACAGACAAGCTCAAAGACAATGAAGAAGCTTGCAAATCCAAATGCACCTCTCGGTTACACCCTTTGCTTTCTCAACTTAGCCTTTGATGGTTACACCAATTCCACTCAGGACTTGATCAAATCAAGGTACTAATATATATATACGTATATATATATATATATATAATTTTTTTTCTGAATTTTAAGAATCCAATTACTGGAGCTAGGGTCTTTCTCGCCTACAACATCACACAGATCATTGGAATACTTGGTTTGGTACTATTCAGGGCCTGTTACCAGACTTGTAAAGCTGAATTTCAGTTAATGTGGTTTGTTCCTATTTATATGGTGAAATTTTGTTATTTCTCTCTTTGTCTCCACTTGATGCCAACATGCCTTGCCTGAGAGCGCAGTCTATGCTAAAACATCAAGTATGCCTAAAAAACTGCAAAAAGGAAACGAGGAAAGAAATAAGAATGCCTGATGATGTACACATTTTTTATTTCTCTAGCTGAGGAATGGGAGTTCATTAGTTGAAAGAAGCTAAATATAAATGATTACACAACTATAAATACGAGTATATGACCTTGATACAGATATCCAAAAACGAGTCCCTGGGACATAATGCTGGGCATGAATTTCTGGGGCACCATATACAATGCTGTGATAATGTTTGTTGCACCCCTCTTATTTTCCAACTGGCCTTATGCTAATGGATTTGAGGCATTAAATTTCTGCCGGACGCACCCAGAGGCTGCATGGGATATTCTTGTGTACTGCCTATGTGGGGCCATTGGTCAGAATTTTATTTTCTTGACCATAAGCCGATTTGGCTCTCTGACAAATACTACCATTACTACGACGCGCAAGTTCATGAGCATTGTGGTTTCTTCAGTTGTGAGTGGGAACCCATTATCAGCAAAGCAATGGGGAAGTGTATTTATGGTTTTCTCGGGCTTGTCTTTGCAAATTCTTCTCAAGTGGAAGAGAAAGAAAGCATAAAAATTGGGTTTGTGCAGGTAGGTCTTCCCATGTTGCTTTTTTTTGTCTTGCTTTTGTGGGGGTCATTAGTAACATAATATTGCACCCCCTTCAGATTTTAGTTACAAGCAGGGAATTAATTGGAAATTATATGTGTAGATTAATGTACTCATTGTGAAACAATGAAGAAGAAATTGTACTCATTGTGAAACAATAAATACGTCATTGTAGAACAATGAAGAAGAAATTGTAATTTTTTATTCAGAACTATTCATCTTTTTGCTTGTTTGAAATTGTTTTTAGTTTACCCAGATAACTCATCAATCTCTTAACACAATCTAGATGACATTCTCATGTGAACTTGGTTTCATTAGCTCATGCATTTTCCTTTAAACAGATAGATGAACCATGAATAAAATGTATTTCTGGTACACTCAGTCTTAGGTGATGACCAACGTATCACCATTTACCTATGAGTATTCTGCTGGTGTATTCTGTTTATGTCATGAATAAAATGTATTTCTGTTTCGAAACTACATCCCTTGGCTAGTGTATTCTGCTGATACATATACTTTGAAAAGGAGTCTGCACAACTGTTAAACTGTAAATCATTACTCAACTTCTATGGATTTGCAATAGTTCTTTAGATATAGCTGAAGAAACTTCGTTGTTGGTGCTGGTTGGTGTACACAACTGTTTTGAACTCGATCATTGCTCTAGTGTTGATTTAGACGGCCAAAAGCAGTCGTCACATGCATCCAGTGAGTATCTCTTGCTTCAGTAGTTGAAGACAGCCAAACACATTTTTGGCACTTCAGAAACTTGGTTTCAACAGATACTCGTCCGATTAGAAGTGTTTTAGATCAGAATACTTTATTTATGAATGATAACCATTAAAGAAAATATTACAAAGCATATTATTCTATTACGAAAAGTGTTTCTTATCTAAATACTTAATTTATGAATGATAATCATTAAAAAAAAACCACAAAACATCATATCATACTATGAGAAGAGTTTCTGATCAGAGTACTTTATTTATGAGTGGTAATCTTTCAAGAAAACTCCACAAAACATCATATCTTACTAAAAGAAGAGTTTTTTTTCTCCGAATACTTCATTTAAGTGTTGTAAACAATGAATAAAACACAACGAATAATTGTTTATGAATGATAATCATTAAAGAAAAATACCATAAAACATCATAACATACCATGAGAAGTGTTTCTGATCATAATACTTCATTTATGAGAGATCTTTAAAAAAAACTTCATAAAACATCATATCTTACTACAAGGAGAGTTTCTTCTCCGAGTACTTAATTTAAGCGTTGTAACCATTCACTAAAATACCACGAAGAAGCATAGAGTTCCACTCTAAATGCTTCATGTCCGAATACTTAATTTATGAGTGACTCTGATCACAGTACTTCTTTTATGGGTGGTCACCATTTAAGAAAACAACACAAAGCATCTTACTACGAGAAGTGTTTCAGATCCGACTATATTTATGAGTGGTAACCCTTCAAAAAACTTCACAAATGATCATATCTTATTACGAGAAGAGTTTGTTCTCTGAGTACTTCATTTAAGTTTTGTAAACAATCAATAAAACGATACCAAGAAGCATAGAGTACCACTCTAGATGCTTCATGTCCGAGTACTTAATTTATGATTGATTCTGATAAGAGTACTTCATTTATAGGTGGTAACCATTAAAGCAAACACCATAAAATATTTTAACCTACTATGAGAAGTGTTTCAGATCAGATTACTTCATTATGGGTGGTAACGTTTCAAGAAAACTCCACAAAGCACCACAACCTACTACCAGCAGTGTTTCTTCTTCGAGTACTTTATTTAATGGTGCTAATCATTCACTAAAACACCACGAAGAAGCATAGAACACCACTCTATGTGCTTAATGTCCTTTTACATCATTTATGGGCGGTATACAACCAAGAAAACACTACAAAGCACTTTATCCTACTACAAGAAGTGTTTTTTATCTGATTACTTCATTTATCTATGATAATCATTAAAGAAAACAACACAAAGCATCACATCCTACTATGATATGTGTTTCTGATTAGAGTACATCATTTATGAGTTCTAACCTTTCATGAAAACTCCACAAAGCATCACATCTTACTACGAGAAGAGTTTCTTCTCCGAGTACTTCATTTAAGTGTTGTAAACAATGAAAACAATTTATGAGTGATTCTGATCAGAGTACTTCATTTATGGGTGATAACCATTAAAGAAAACACGACAAAGCATATTATGCTACTACGAAAAGTGTTTCTTATCTGAGTACTTCATTTATGTGTGGTAACCATTATAAAAAACACACAAAGCATCATATTCTACAATGAGAAGCGTTCCTGATCAGAGTACTTCATTTATGCGTGGTAACCTTCCAGGAAAACTCCACAAAGCATCATATCTTACTACGAGAAGAGTTTCTTCTCCGAGTACTTTATTTAAGTGTTGTAAACAATGAATAAAACACCACAAGAAAGCATAGATGAACACACTAAATGCTTCATGTCGGAGTACTTAATTTATGAGTGATTCTGATCAGAGTACTTCATTTATGGGTGGTAACCATTAAAGAAAACACCACAAAGCATAATATTCTACTATGAGAAGTGTTTCTTATCAGAGTACTACATTTATGGATGGTAACGATTAAAAAAAGCACCCAAAGCATCATATCCTACAATGAGAAGCGTTCCTGATCATAGTACTTCATTTATGAGTGATAAGTGATAACCTTTCAAAAAACTCCACAAAGCATCATATCTTAGTACGAGAAGTGTTTCTTCTTCGAGTACTTCATTTAAGTATTGTAAACAATTAATAAAATACAACGAAGAAGCATAAAATTCCACTCCAAATTCTTAATGTCGAGTACTTAACTTATGAGTGATTCTGATCAGAGCACTTCATTTATGGATGGTAACCATTAAAAAAAACATCACAAAGCAAATTATCCTATTATGAGAAGTGTTTCTTATCTGAATACTTTATTTATGGGTGGTGACCATTAAAAAAACACCACAAAATATCATATCCTACTATGAGAAGAGTTTCTGATCAGAGTACTTCACTTAGAGTGGTAACCTTTCAAAAAAACTTCACAAAGCATCATATCTTACTACGAGAAGAATTTTTTCTCCGAGTACTTCATTTAAGTGTTGTAAACAATGAATAAAACACAACGAAGAAGTATAGAATACCACTCTAAGTTCTTAATGTTGAGTACTTAACTTATGAGTGATTTAGATTAGAGTACTTCATTTATGATTTCATTTATGAGTGGTGACCATTAAAGAAAACATCACAAAGCATCATATCTTACTACAAGAAGAGTTTCTTTTCCGAGTACTTCATTTAAGTGTTGTAAACAATGAATAAAACACCACAAAAAAACATAGATGACCACACTAAATGCTACATGTCTGAGTAGTTAATTTATGAGTGATTCTGATCTGAGTACTACATTTATGGGTGGTAACCATTAAAAAAACACCACAAAGCATCATATCCTACTATGAGAAGCATTCCTGATCAGAGTACTTCATTTTTGAGTGGTAACCTTTCAAGAAAAATACACAAAGCATTATATCTTACTACAAGAAGAGTTTCTTCTCCAAGTAGTTCATTTAAGTGTTGTAAACAATGAATAAAACATAACGAAGAAGCATAGAATACCACTCTAAGTTCTTAATGTCGAGTACTTAACTTATGAGTGATTCTGATCAAAGTACTTCATTTATGGATGATAACCATTAAAAAAAAAATATCACAAAGCTTATTTTCTTACCACGAGAATTATTTCTTATCCGAGTACTTTATTTATGGGTGGTAACCATTAAAAAAATATCACAAAGCATCATATCCTACTATGAGAAGAGTTTCTTATCAGAGTACTTCATTTATGAGTGGTAACCTTTTAAAAAAACTCCACAAAGAATAATATCTTACTACGATAAGAATTTCTTCTCCGAGTATTTCATTTAAGTGTTGTAAATAATGAATAAAACACCACAAAAAATCATTGATGACCACACTAAGTGCTTCATGTCTGAGTACTTGATTTATCAGTGATTTTGATCAGAGTACTTCATTTATCGGTGGTAACCATTAAAGAAAACACGACAAAGCAAATTATCCTATTAGGAAATGTGTTTCTTATCCGTGTACTTCATTTATGGGTGGTAACCATTAAAAAAACACACAAAGCATCATATCCTACAATGAGAAGCGTTCTTGATCAGAGTACTTCATTTATGCGTGGTAACCTTTCAAGAAAACTCCACAAAGCATCATATCTTACTACGAGAAGAGTTTCTTCTCCGAGTAATTCATTTAAGTGTTGTAAACAATGAATAAAACACCACAAGAAAGCATAGATGACCACACTAAATGCTTCATGTCCGAGTACTTAATTCATTAGTGATTCCGATCAGAGTACTTTTTATGGGTGATAATCATTAAAGAAAATACCACAAAGCATATTATTACACTACGAAAAGTATTTCTTATCCGAGTACTTCATTTATGACTGGTAACCATTAAAGAAAACATCACAAAGCATATTATCCTACTTCATTTATGGGTGGTAACCGTTAAAAAAACACCACAAAGCTTCATATCCTACACTGAGAAGCATTCCTGATCAGAGTATTTATGAGTGGTAACCTTTCAAGAAAACTCTACAAATTATCACATCTTACTCTCCGAGTACTTTATTTAAGTGTTGTAAATAATGAATAAAACACCACAAAAAAACATAGATGACCACACTAAATGCTTCATTTTCGAGTAGTTAATTTATGAGTGATTCTGATCTGAGTACTACATTTATAGGTGATAACCATTGAAGAAAACACCACAAAGCATTTTATCCTACTACGAGAAGTTTTTCTTATCTCAGTACTTCATTTATGGGTGATAACCATTAAAAAAACACCACAAAACATCATATCCTACTATGAGAAGCATTCATGATCAGAGTACTTCATTTATGAGTGGTAACCTTTCAAGAAAACTCCACAAAACATCATATATTACTACGAGAAGTTCATTTAGGTGTTGTAAACAATGAATAAAACAGAATGAAGAAGCATAGAATACCACTCCAAGTTATTAATGTTGAGTGCTTAACTTATGAGTGATTCTGATCAAAGTACTTCATTTATGGATGATATCCATTAAAGAAAACATCACAAAGCTTATTATCTTACCACGAGAATTATTTCTTATCCGAGTACTTTATATATGGGTGGTAACCATTAAAAAAACACCACAAAGCATCATATCATACTATGAGAAGAGTTTCTTATCAGAGTACTTCATTTACAAGTGGTGACCTTTGAAAAAAACTCTACAAAGAATAATATCTTACTACGATAAGTGTTTCTTCTCCGAATATTTCATTTAAGTGTTGTAAACAATGAATAAAACACCACAAAAAATCATTGATGACCACACTAAGTGCTTAATGTCCGAGTACTTAATTTATTAGTAATTCTGATCAGAGTACTTCATTTCTGGGTGGTAACCATTAAAGAAAACACGACAAAGCATATTATCCTACTACGAAATGTGTTTCTTATCCGAGTACTTCATTTATGAGTGGTAACCATTAAAAAAATAGACAAAGCATCATATCCTACAATGAGAAGCGTTCTTGATCAGAGTACTTCATTTATGCGTGGTAACCTTTCAACAAAACTCCACAAAGCAACATATCTTACAACGAGAAGTGTTTCTTCTCCGAGTACTTCATTTATGTGTTGTAAATAATGAATAAAACACCACAAGAAAGCATAGATCACCACACTAAATGCTTCATGTCCGAGTACTTAATTCATTAGTGATTCTGATCAGAGTACTTTTTATGGGTGATAATCATTAAAGAAAAACCACAAAGCATATTATCCTACTACGAAAAGTATTTCTTATATGAGTACTTCATTTATGGGTGGTAACCGTTACAAAAACACCACAAAGCATCATATCCTACTATGAGAAACATTCCTGATCAGAGTACTTCATTTATTAGTGGCAACCTTTCAAGAAAACTCCACAAAGCATCATATCTTACTATGAGAAGAGTTTCTTCTCCGAATACTTCATTTAAGTGTTGTAAACAATGAATAAAACACAATGAAGAAGGATAGAATACCACTCCAAGTTCTTAATGTCGAGTACTTAACTTATTATTGATTCTGATCAGAGTACTTCATTTATGGATGATAACCATTAAAGAAAACATCACAAAACTTCTTATCTTACCACGAGAATTATTTCTTTTTCGAGTACTTTATTTATGGATGGTAACCATTAAAAAAACATCACAAAGCATCATATCCTACTACGAGAAGAGTTTCTGATCAGAGTACTTCATTAATGAGTGGTAACCTTTCGAAAAAAACTCCAAAAAGAATCATATCTTACTACGATAAGAGTTTCTTCTCTGAGTATTTCATTTAAGTGTTGTAAACAATGAATAAATACCACAAGAAAGCATTGATGACCACACTAATTGCTTCATGTTCGAGTACTTATTTTATGAGTAATTCTGATCAGAGTACTTCATTTGTGGGTGGTAACCATTAAAGAAAACACGACAAAACATATTATGCTACTACGAAAAGTATTTCTTATCTAAGTACATCATTTATGTGTGGTAACCATTATAAAAAACACACAAAGCATCATATCCTACAGTGAGAAGCGTTCCTGATCAGAGTACTTCATTTATGCATGGCAACCTTTCAAGAAAACTCCACAAAGCATCATATCTTACTATGAGAAGAGTTTCTTCTCCGAGTACTTCATTTAAGTGTTGTAAACAATGAATAAAACACAATGAAGAAGGATAGAATACCACTCCAAGTTCTTAATGTCGAGTACTTAACTTATTATTGATTCTGATCAGAGTACTTCATTTATGGATGATAACCATTAAAGAAAACATCACAAAACTTCTTATCTTACCAGGAGAATTATTTCTTTTCCGAGTACTTTATTTATGGATGGTAACCATTAAAAAAACATCACAAAGCATCATATCCCTACTATGAGAAGAGTTTCTGATCAGAGTACTTCATTAATGAGTGGTAACCTTTCGAAAAAAACTCCAAAAAGAATCATATCTTACTACGATAAGAGTTTCTTCTCTGAGTATTTCATTTAAGTGTTGTAAACAATGAATAAATACCACAAAAAAGCATTGATGACCACACTAATTGCATCATGTTCGAGTACTTATTTTATGAGTAATTCTGATCAGAGTACTTCATTTATGGGTGGTAACCATTAAAGAAAACATGACAAAACATATTATGCTACTACGAAAAGTATTTCTTATCTAAGTACTTCATTTATGTGTGGTAACCATTATAAAAAACACACAAAGCATCATATCCTACAATGAGAAGCGTTCCTGATCAGAGTACTTCATTTATGCATGGTAACCTTTCAAGAAAACTCAACAAAGCATCATATCTTGCTACGAGAAGAGTTTCTTCTCCGAGTACTTCATTTAAGTGTTGTAAACAATGAATATAACACAGCGAAGAAGCATAGAATACCAATCCAAGTTATTAATATCGAGTACTTAAATTATGAGTGATTCTGATCAGAGTACTTAATTTATGGATGATAACCATTAAAGAAAATATCACAAAACATATTATCCTATAACTAGAAGTATTTCTTATCCGAGTACTTTATTTATGAGTGTTAACCATTAAAAAAACACAACAAAGCATCATATCCTATTATGAGAAGAGTTTCTGATAAGAGTACATCATTTATGAGTTCTAACCTTTCATGAAAACTCCACAAAGCATCACATCTTACTATGAGAAGAGTTTCTTCTCTGAGTACTTCTTTTAAAGGTTGTAAACAATTAATAAAACACCACAAAACATATTATCTAACTACGTGAAGTGTTTCTTATCTGAGTACTTCATTAATGTGTGGTAACCATTATAAAAAACACACAAAGTATCATATCCTACAATGAGAAGCGTTCCTGATCAGAGTACATCATTTATGCATGGTAACCTTTCAAGAAAACTCCACAAAGCATCATATCTTACTACGAGAAGAGTTTCTTCTCCGAGTACTTCATTTAAGTGTTGTAAACAATGAATAGAACACAACGAAGAAGCATAGAATACCAATCCAAGTTATTAATGTCGAGTACTTAAAATTTGAGTGATTCTGATCAGAGTACTTCATTTATGGATGATAACCATTAAAGAAAATATCACAAAGCATATTATCCTATAACTAGAAGTATTTCTTATCCGAGTACTTTATTTATGAGTGGTAACCATTAAAAAAATACAACAAAGCATCATATCCAATTATGAGAAGAGTTTCTGATTAGAGTACATCATTTATGAGTTCTGACCTTTCATGAAAACTCCACAAAGCATCACATCTTACTATGAGAAGAGTTTCTTCTCCGAATACTTCTTTTAAGTGTTGTAAACAATGAATAAAACACCACAAAACACATTATCCTACTACGAGAAGTATTTCTTATCTGAGTACTTCATTTATGGGTGGTAATATTAAAAAAATAACACAAAGCATCATATCTTTCTATGAGAAGCATTCCAGATCAGAGTATGTCATTTATGAGTGATAATCTTTCAAGAAAACTCCACAAAGCATCTTATCCTACTACGAGAAGTGTTTCTAATCCGAGTACTACATTTATAGATGATAACCATTAAAGAAAACACCACAAAACATCATATCATACTATGAGAAGTGTTTTTGACCAAAGTACTTCATTTATGAGAGACATTTCAAGAAAACTTCACAAAACATCAAATCTTACTACGAAAAGAGTTTCTTCTTCGAGTACTTCATTTAAGCGTTATAACCATTCACTAAAACACCACGAGTAAGCATAGAGTTCCACTCTAAGAGCTTCATGTGCGAGTACTTAATTTATGAGTGATTCTGATCAGAGTACTTCTTTTACGAGTGGTAACCATTAAAGAAAACACCACAAATCACAATATCTTACTACGAGAAGTGTTTCTTATATGAGTACTTCATTTAAGTGTTGTAAACAATGAATAAAACACAACGAAGAAGCATAAAATACCACTCTAAGTGCTTAATGTCGAGTACCTAAATTATTAGTGATTCAGATAAGAGTACTTCATTTATGGATGGTAACCATTAAAGAAAACATCACAAAGCATCTCATTCTATTACGAGAAGTGTTTCTTATCTGAGTACTTCATTTATGGATGATAACAATTAAAGAAAACACAACACAACATCATATCATACTATGAGAAGTGTTTTTGACCAAAGTACTTCATTTATGAGAGACCTTTCAAGAAAACTTCACAAAACATCAAATCTTACTACGAAAAGAGTTTCTTCTCCGAGTACTTCATTTAAGCGTTATAACCATTCACTAAAACACCACGAGGAAGCATAGAGTTCCACTCTAAGTGCTTCATGTGCGAGTACTTAATTTACGAGTGATTCTGATCAGAGTACTTCTTTTACGGGTGGTAACCATTAAAGAAAACACCACAAAGCACAATATCTTACTACGAGAAGAGTTTCTTCTCCGAATACTTCATTTAAGTGTTGTAAACAGTGAATAAAACACAATGAAAAGCATAGAATACCCCTCCAAGTTATTAATGTCGAGTACTTAACTTATGAGTGATTCTGATCAGAGTACATCATTTATGGATGATAACCATTAAAGAAAACATCACAAAGCATATTATCGTACTCTGAGAGGTGTTTTATATTTGAGTACTTTATTTATGGGTGGTAACCATTAAAAAAAAACACCACAAAGCATCATATCCTACTATGAGAAGAGTTTCTGATCAGAGTACTTCATTTATGAGTGGTAACCTTTCAAGCAAACTCCACAAAGCATCATATCCTACTACGAGAAGAGTTTCTTCTTCGAGTATTTCTTTTAATTGTTGTAAACATTGAATAAAACACAACGAAGAAGCATAGAATGCCACTTTAAGTGCTTAACGTCGAGTACATAACTTATGAGTGATTCACATCAAAGTACTTCATTTATGGTTGGTAACCATTAAAGAAAACATCACAAAACATCTTATCCAACTACGAGAATTGTTTCTTATCTCTGAGTACTTATTTTATGCGTAGTAACCATTAAATAAAACACTACAAAGCATCATATCATAAAATGAGAACTGTTTCTGACCAGAGTACTTCATTTAATTGTGGTAAACAATGAATAAAACACCGCAAAAAGGCATAAATTACCACTCTAAGTGCTTCATGTCCCAGTACTTAATTTATGAGTGATTCTAATCAGAGTACTTCATTTATGGGTGGTAACTATTAAAGAAAACATCACAAAGCATATTATTCTACTAGGAGAAGTGTTTCTTATATGAGTACTTCATTTATGGGTGGTAACCGTTACAAAAACACCACAAAGCATCATATCCTACTATGAGAAACATTCCTGATCAGAGTACTTCATTTATTAGTGGCAACCTTTCAAGAAAACTCCACAAAGCATCATATCTTACTATGAGAAGAGTTTCTTCTCCGAATACTTCATTTAAGTGTTGTAAACAATGAATAAAACACAATGAAGAAGGATAGAATACCACTCCAAGTTCTTAATGTCGAGTACTTAACTTATTATTGATTCTGATCAGAGTACTTCATTTATGGATGATAACCATTAAAGAAAACATCACAAAACTTCTTATCTTACCACGAGAATTATTTCTTTTTCGAGTACTTTATTTATGGATGGTAACCATTAAAAAAACATCACAAAGCATCATATCCTACTACGAGAAGAGTTTCTGATCAGAGTACTTCATTAATGAGTGGTAACCTTTCGAAAAAAACTCCAAAAAGAATCATATCTTACTACGATAAGAGTTTCTTCTCTGAGTATTTCATTTAAGTGTTGTAAACAATGAATAAATACCACAAGAAAGCATTGATGACCACACTAATTGCTTCATGTTCGAGTACTTATTTTATGAGTAATTCTGATCAGAGTACTTCATTTGTGGGTGGTAACCATTAAAGAAAACACGACAAAACATATTATGCTACTACGAAAAGTATTTCTTATCTAAGTACATCATTTATGTGTGGTAACCATTATAAAAAACACACAAAGCATCATATCCTACAGTGAGAAGCGTTCCTGATCAGAGTACTTCATTTATGCATGGCAACCTTTCAAGAAAACTCCACAAAGCATCATATCTTACTATGAGAAGAGTTTCTTCTCCGAGTACTTCATTTAAGTGTTGTAAACAATGAATAAAACACAATGAAGAAGGATAGAATACCACTCCAAGTTCTTAATGTCGAGTACTTAACTTATTATTGATTCTGATCAGAGTACTTCATTTATGGATGATAACCATTAAAGAAAACATCACAAAACTTCTTATCTTACCAGGAGAATTATTTCTTTTCCGAGTACTTTATTTATGGATGGTAACCATTAAAAAAACATCACAAAGCATCATATCCCTACTATGAGAAGAGTTTCTGATCAGAGTACTTCATTAATGAGTGGTAACCTTTCGAAAAAAACTCCAAAAAGAATCATATCTTACTACGATAAGAGTTTCTTCTCTGAGTATTTCATTTAAGTGTTGTAAACAATGAATAAATACCACAAAAAAGCATTGATGACCACACTAATTGCATCATGTTCGAGTACTTATTTTATGAGTAATTCTGATCAGAGTACTTCATTTATGGGTGGTAACCATTAAAGAAAACATGACAAAACATATTATGCTACTACGAAAAGTATTTCTTATCTAAGTACTTCATTTATGTGTGGTAACCATTATAAAAAACACACAAAGCATCATATCCTACAATGAGAAGCGTTCCTGATCAGAGTACTTCATTTATGCATGGTAACCTTTCAAGAAAACTCAACAAAGCATCATATCTTGCTACGAGAAGAGTTTCTTCTCCGAGTACTTCATTTAAGTGTTGTAAACAATGAATATAACACAGCGAAGAAGCATAGAATACCAATCCAAGTTATTAATATCGAGTACTTAAATTATGAGTGATTCTGATCAGAGTACTTAATTTATGGATGATAACCATTAAAGAAAATATCACAAAACATATTATCCTATAACTAGAAGTATTTCTTATCCGAGTACTTTATTTATGAGTGTTAACCATTAAAAAAACACAACAAAGCATCATATCCTATTATGAGAAGAGTTTCTGATAAGAGTACATCATTTATGAGTTCTAACCTTTCATGAAAACTCCACAAAGCATCACATCTTACTATGAGAAGAGTTTCTTCTCTGAGTACTTCTTTTAAAGGTTGTAAACAATTAATAAAACACCACAAAACATATTATCTAACTACGTGAAGTGTTTCTTATCTGAGTACTTCATTAATGTGTGGTAACCATTATAAAAAACACACAAAGTATCATATCCTACAATGAGAAGCGTTCCTGATCAGAGTACATCATTTATGCATGGTAACCTTTCAAGAAAACTCCACAAAGCATCATATCTTACTACGAGAAGAGTTTCTTCTCCGAGTACTTCATTTAAGTGTTGTAAACAATGAATAGAACACAACGAAGAAGCATAGAATACCAATCCAAGTTATTAATGTCGAGTACTTAAAATTTGAGTGATTCTGATCAGAGTACTTCATTTATGGATGATAACCATTAAAGAAAATATCACAAAGCATATTATCCTATAACTAGAAGTATTTCTTATCCGAGTACTTTATTTATGAGTGGTAACCATTAAAAAAATACAACAAAGCATCATATCCAATTATGAGAAGAGTTTCTGATTAGAGTACATCATTTATGAGTTCTGACCTTTCATGAAAACTCCACAAAGCATCACATCTTACTATGAGAAGAGTTTCTTCTCCGAATACTTCTTTTAAGTGTTGTAAACAATGAATAAAACACCACAAAACACATTATCCTACTACGAGAAGTATTTCTTATCTGAGTACTTCATTTATGGGTGGTAATATTAAAAAAATAACACAAAGCATCATATCTTTCTATGAGAAGCATTCCAGATCAGAGTATGTCATTTATGAGTGATAATCTTTCAAGAAAACTCCACAAAGCATCTTATCCTACTACGAGAAGTGTTTCTAATCCGAGTACTACATTTATAGATGATAACCATTAAAGAAAACACCACAAAACATCATATCATACTATGAGAAGTGTTTTTGACCAAAGTACTTCATTTATGAGAGACATTTCAAGAAAACTTCACAAAACATCAAATCTTACTACGAAAAGAGTTTCTTCTTCGAGTACTTCATTTAAGCGTTATAACCATTCACTAAAACACCACGAGTAAGCATAGAGTTCCACTCTAAGAGCTTCATGTGCGAGTACTTAATTTATGAGTGATTCTGATCAGAGTACTTCTTTTACGAGTGGTAACCATTAAAGAAAACACCACAAATCACAATATCTTACTACGAGAAGTGTTTCTTATATGAGTACTTCATTTAAGTGTTGTAAACAATGAATAAAACACAACGAAGAAGCATAAAATACCACTCTAAGTGCTTAATGTCGAGTACCTAAATTATTAGTGATTCAGATAAGAGTACTTCATTTATGGATGGTAACCATTAAAGAAAACATCACAAAGCATCTCATTCTATTACGAGAAGTGTTTCTTATCTGAGTACTTCATTTATGGATGATAACAATTAAAGAAAACACAACACAACATCATATCATACTATGAGAAGTGTTTTTGACCAAAGTACTTCATTTATGAGAGACCTTTCAAGAAAACTTCACAAAACATCAAATCTTACTACGAAAAGAGTTTCTTCTCCGAGTACTTCATTTAAGCGTTATAACCATTCACTAAAACACCACGAGGAAGCATAGAGTTCCACTCTAAGTGCTTCATGTGCGAGTACTTAATTTACGAGTGATTCTGATCAGAGTACTTCTTTTACGGGTGGTAACCATTAAAGAAAACACCACAAAGCACAATATCTTACTACGAGAAGAGTTTCTTCTCCGAATACTTCATTTAAGTGTTGTAAACAGTGAATAAAACACAATGAAAAGCATAGAATACCCCTCCAAGTTATTAATGTCGAGTACTTAACTTATGAGTGATTCTGATCAGAGTACATCATTTATGGATGATAACCATTAAAGAAAACATCACAAAGCATATTATCGTACTCTGAGAGGTGTTTTATATTTGAGTACTTTATTTATGGGTGGTAACCATTAAAAAAAAACACCACAAAGCATCATATCCTACTATGAGAAGAGTTTCTGATCAGAGTACTTCATTTATGAGTGGTAACCTTTCAAGCAAACTCCACAAAGCATCATATCCTACTACGAGAAGAGTTTCTTCTTCGAGTATTTCTTTTAATTGTTGTAAACATTGAATAAAACACAACGAAGAAGCATAGAATGCCACTTTAAGTGCTTAACGTCGAGTACATAACTTATGAGTGATTCACATCAAAGTACTTCATTTATGGTTGGTAACCATTAAAGAAAACATCACAAAACATCTTATCCAACTACGAGAATTGTTTCTTATCTCTGAGTACTTATTTTATGCGTAGTAACCATTAAATAAAACACTACAAAGCATCATATCATAAAATGAGAACTGTTTCTGACCAGAGTACTTCATTTAATTGTGGTAAACAATGAATAAAACACCGCAAAAAGGCATAAATTACCACTCTAAGTGCTTCATGTCCCAGTACTTAATTTATGAGTGATTCTAATCAGAGTACTTCATTTATGGGTGGTAACTATTAAAGAAAACATCACAAAGCATATTATTCTACTAGGAGAAGTGTTTCTTATATGAGTACTTCATTTATGGGTGGTAACCGTTACAAAAACACCACAAAGCATCATATCCTACTATGAGAAACATTCCTGATCAGAGTACTTCATTTATTAGTGGCAACCTTTCAAGAAAACTCCACAAAGCATCATATCTTACTATGAGAAGAGTTTCTTCTCCGAATACTTCATTTAAGTGTTGTAAACAATGAATAAAACACAATGAAGAAGGATAGAATACCACTCCAAGTTCTTAATGTCGAGTACTTAACTTATTATTGATTCTGATCAGAGTACTTCATTTATGGATGATAACCATTAAAGAAAACATCACAAAACTTCTTATCTTACCACGAGAATTATTTCTTTTTCGAGTACTTTATTTATGGATGGTAACCATTAAAAAAACATCACAAAGCATCATATCCTACTACGAGAAGAGTTTCTGATCAGAGTACTTCATTAATGAGTGGTAACCTTTCGAAAAAAACTCCAAAAAGAATCATATCTTACTACGATAAGAGTTTCTTCTCTGAGTATTTCATTTAAGTGTTGTAAACAATGAATAAATACCACAAGAAAGCATTGATGACCACACTAATTGCTTCATGTTCGAGTACTTATTTTATGAGTAATTCTGATCAGAGTACTTCATTTGTGGGTGGTAACCATTAAAGAAAACACGACAAAACATATTATGCTACTACGAAAAGTATTTCTTATCTAAGTACATCATTTATGTGTGGTAACCATTATAAAAAACACACAAAGCATCATATCCTACAGTGAGAAGCGTTCCTGATCAGAGTACTTCATTTATGCATGGCAACCTTTCAAGAAAACTCCACAAAGCATCATATCTTACTATGAGAAGAGTTTCTTCTCCGAGTACTTCATTTAAGTGTTGTAAACAATGAATAAAACACAATGAAGAAGGATAGAATACCACTCCAAGTTCTTAATGTCGAGTACTTAACTTATTATTGATTCTGATCAGAGTACTTCATTTATGGATGATAACCATTAAAGAAAACATCACAAAACTTCTTATCTTACCAGGAGAATTATTTCTTTTCCGAGTACTTTATTTATGGATGGTAACCATTAAAAAAACATCACAAAGCATCATATCCCTACTATGAGAAGAGTTTCTGATCAGAGTACTTCATTAATGAGTGGTAACCTTTCGAAAAAAACTCCAAAAAGAATCATATCTTACTACGATAAGAGTTTCTTCTCTGAGTATTTCATTTAAGTGTTGTAAACAATGAATAAATACCACAAAAAAGCATTGATGACCACACTAATTGCATCATGTTCGAGTACTTATTTTATGAGTAATTCTGATCAGAGTACTTCATTTATGGGTGGTAACCATTAAAGAAAACATGACAAAACATATTATGCTACTACGAAAAGTATTTCTTATCTAAGTACTTCATTTATGTGTGGTAACCATTATAAAAAACACACAAAGCATCATATCCTACAATGAGAAGCGTTCCTGATCAGAGTACTTCATTTATGCATGGTAACCTTTCAAGAAAACTCAACAAAGCATCATATCTTGCTACGAGAAGAGTTTCTTCTCCGAGTACTTCATTTAAGTGTTGTAAACAATGAATATAACACAGCGAAGAAGCATAGAATACCAATCCAAGTTATTAATATCGAGTACTTAAATTATGAGTGATTCTGATCAGAGTACTTAATTTATGGATGATAACCATTAAAGAAAATATCACAAAACATATTATCCTATAACTAGAAGTATTTCTTATCCGAGTACTTTATTTATGAGTGTTAACCATTAAAAAAACACAACAAAGCATCATATCCTATTATGAGAAGAGTTTCTGATAAGAGTACATCATTTATGAGTTCTAACCTTTCATGAAAACTCCACAAAGCATCACATCTTACTATGAGAAGAGTTTCTTCTCTGAGTACTTCTTTTAAAGGTTGTAAACAATTAATAAAACACCACAAAACATATTATCTAACTACGTGAAGTGTTTCTTATCTGAGTACTTCATTAATGTGTGGTAACCATTATAAAAAACACACAAAGTATCATATCCTACAATGAGAAGCGTTCCTGATCAGAGTACATCATTTATGCATGGTAACCTTTCAAGAAAACTCCACAAAGCATCATATCTTACTACGAGAAGAGTTTCTTCTCCGAGTACTTCATTTAAGTGTTGTAAACAATGAATAGAACACAACGAAGAAGCATAGAATACCAATCCAAGTTATTAATGTCGAGTACTTAAAATTTGAGTGATTCTGATCAGAGTACTTCATTTATGGATGATAACCATTAAAGAAAATATCACAAAGCATATTATCCTATAACTAGAAGTATTTCTTATCCGAGTACTTTATTTATGAGTGGTAACCATTAAAAAAATACAACAAAGCATCATATCCAATTATGAGAAGAGTTTCTGATTAGAGTACATCATTTATGAGTTCTGACCTTTCATGAAAACTCCACAAAGCATCACATCTTACTATGAGAAGAGTTTCTTCTCCGAATACTTCTTTTAAGTGTTGTAAACAATGAATAAAACACCACAAAACACATTATCCTACTACGAGAAGTATTTCTTATCTGAGTACTTCATTTATGGGTGGTAATATTAAAAAAATAACACAAAGCATCATATCTTTCTATGAGAAGCATTCCAGATCAGAGTATGTCATTTATGAGTGATAATCTTTCAAGAAAACTCCACAAAGCATCTTATCCTACTACGAGAAGTGTTTCTAATCCGAGTACTACATTTATAGATGATAACCATTAAAGAAAACACCACAAAACATCATATCATACTATGAGAAGTGTTTTTGACCAAAGTACTTCATTTATGAGAGACATTTCAAGAAAACTTCACAAAACATCAAATCTTACTACGAAAAGAGTTTCTTCTTCGAGTACTTCATTTAAGCGTTATAACCATTCACTAAAACACCACGAGTAAGCATAGAGTTCCACTCTAAGAGCTTCATGTGCGAGTACTTAATTTATGAGTGATTCTGATCAGAGTACTTCTTTTACGAGTGGTAACCATTAAAGAAAACACCACAAATCACAATATCTTACTACGAGAAGTGTTTCTTATATGAGTACTTCATTTAAGTGTTGTAAACAATGAATAAAACACAACGAAGAAGCATAAAATACCACTCTAAGTGCTTAATGTCGAGTACCTAAATTATTAGTGATTCAGATAAGAGTACTTCATTTATGGATGGTAACCATTAAAGAAAACATCACAAAGCATCTCATTCTATTACGAGAAGTGTTTCTTATCTGAGTACTTCATTTATGGATGATAACAATTAAAGAAAACACAACACAACATCATATCATACTATGAGAAGTGTTTTTGACCAAAGTACTTCATTTATGAGAGACCTTTCAAGAAAACTTCACAAAACATCAAATCTTACTACGAAAAGAGTTTCTTCTCCGAGTACTTCATTTAAGCGTTATAACCATTCACTAAAACACCACGAGGAAGCATAGAGTTCCACTCTAAGTGCTTCATGTGCGAGTACTTAATTTACGAGTGATTCTGATCAGAGTACTTCTTTTACGGGTGGTAACCATTAAAGAAAACACCACAAAGCACAATATCTTACTACGAGAAGAGTTTCTTCTCCGAATACTTCATTTAAGGGTTGTAAACAGTGAATAAAACACAATGAAAAGCATAGAATACCCCTCCAAGTTATTAATGTCGAGTACTTAACTTATGAGTGATTCTGATCAGAGTACATCATTTATGGATGATAACCATTAAAGAAAACATCACAAAGTATATTGTCGTACTCTGAGAGGTGTTTCATATTTGAGTACTTTATTTATGGGTGGTAACCATTAAAAAAAACACCACAAATCATCATATCCTACTATGAGAAGAGTTTCTGATCAGAGTACTTCATTTATGAGTGGTAACCTTTCAAGCAAACTCCACAAAGCATCATATCCTACTACGAGAAGAGTTTCTTCTTCGAGTATTTCTTTTAATTGTTGTAAACATTGAATAAAACACAACGAAGAAGCATAGAATGCCACTTTAAGTGCTTAACGTCGAGTACATAACTTATGAGTGATTCACATCAAAGTACTTCATTTATGGTTGGTAACCATTAAAGAAAACATCACAAAACATCTTATCCAACCACGAGAATTGTTTCTTATCTCTGAGTACTTATTTTATGCGTAGTAACTATTAAATAAAACACTACAAAGCATCATATCATAAAATGAGAACTGTTTCTAACCAGAGTACTTCATTTAATTGTGGTAAACAATGAATAAAACACCGCAAAAAGGCATATATTACCACTCTAAGTGCTTCATGTCCCAGTACTTAATTTATGAGTGATTCAGATCATAGTATTTCATTTATGGATGATAACCATTAAAGAAAACATCACAAAGCATATTATTCTATTACGAGAAGTGTTTCTTATCTGAGTACTTCATTTATGGGTGGTAACCATTAAAGAAAACACCACAAAAGCATCTTATCTTACTATTAAAAGAGTTTCTGATCAGTGTGCTTCATTTACGAGTGGTAACCATTCAAGAAAACTCCACAAAACATCATATCTTATTACGATAAGAATTTCTTCTCCGAGCACTTCACATTTAAGTGTTGTAAACAATAAACAAAACACCACAAAAAGCATAGATTACCACTCTAAGTGCTTAATGTCCCAATACTTAATTTATTAGTGATTCTAATATGAGTACTTCATTTACGGTTGGTAACCATTAAAGAAAACAACACAAAGCAAATTATCCTAATACGAGAAGTGTTTCTTATCTGAGTACTTCATTTATGGGGGGTAACCATTAAAGAAAACACCAAAAAGCATCATATCCTACTGTGCGAAGTGTTTCTGACCAGAGTAATTCATTTAATTGTTGTAAACAATGAATAATACACCACAAAAAAGGCATAAATTACCACTCTAAGTGCTTCATGTCCCTTTACTTAATTTATGAGGGATTCTAATCAGTGTACTTCATTTATGGGTGGTAATTTTAAAGAAAACATCACAAAGCATATTGTTCTACTACGAGAAGTGTTTCTTATATGAGTACTTCATTTAAGTGTTGTAAACAATGAATTAAACACAACGAAGAAGCATAAAATACCACTCTAAGTGCTTAATGTCGAGTACCTAACTTATTAGTGATTCAGATAAGAGTACTTCATTTATGGATGGTAACCATTAAAGAAAACATCACAAAGCATCTCTTTCTATTACGAGAAGTGTTTCTTATCTGAGTACTTCATTATGGATGGTAACAATTAAAGAAAACACCACAAAACATCATATAATACTATGAGAAGTGTTTTTGACCAAAGTACTTCATTTATGAGAGACCTTTCAAGAAAACTTCACAAAACATCAAATCTTACTACGAAAAGAGTTTCTTCTCCGAGTACTTCATTTAAGCGTTATAACCATTCACTAAAACACCACGAGGAAGCATAGAGTTCCACTCTAAGTGCTTCATGTGCGAGTACTTAATTTACGAGTGATTCTGATCAGAATACTTCTTTTACGGGTGGTAACCATTAAAGAAAACACCACAAAGCTCAATATCTTACTACGAGAAGAGTTTCTTCTCCGAATACTTCATTTAAGTGTTGTAAACAGTGAATAAAACACAATGAAAAGCATAGAATACCCCTCCAAGTTATTAATGTCGAGTACTTAACTTATGAGTGATTCTGATCAGAGTACATCATTTATGGATGATAACCATTAAAGAAAACATCACAAAGCATATTATCGTACTCTGAGAGGTGTTTCATATTTGAGTACTTTATTTATGGGTGGTAACCATTAAAAAAAACACCACAAAGCATCATATCCTACTATGAGAAGAGTTTCTGATCAGAGTACTTCATTTATGAGTGGTAACCTTTCAAGCAAACTCCACAAAGCATCATATCCTACTACGAGAAGAGTTTCTTCTTCGAGTATTTCTTTTAATTGTTGTAAACATTGAATAAAACACAACGAAGAAGCATAGAATGCCACTTTAAGTGCTTAACGTCGAGTACATAACTTATGAGTGATTCACATCAAAGTACTTCATTTATGGTTGGTAACCATTAAAGAAAACATCACAAAACATCTTATCCAACCACGAGAATTGTTTCTTATCTCTGAGTACTTATTTTATGCGTAGTAACTATTAAATAAAACACTACAAAGCATCATATCATAAAATGAGAACTGTTTCTAACCAGAGTACTTCATTTAATTGTGGTAAACAATGAATAAAACACCGCAAAAAGGCATATATTACCACTCTAAGTGCTTCATGTCCCAGTACTTAATTTATGAGTGATTCTAATCAGAGTACTTCATTTATGGGTGGTAACTATTAAAGAAAACATCACAAAGCATATTATTCTACTATGAGAAGTGTTTCTTATCTGAGTACTTCATTTATGGGTGATAACCTTTAAAAAAACACCACAAAGCATCATATCCTACTATGGGAAGCGTTCCTGATCAGAGTACTTCTTTTATGAGTGGTAATCTTTCAAGAAAACTCCAGAAAGCATCATATCTTACTACGAGAAGAGTTTCTTCTCCAAGTACTTCATTTAAGTGTTGTAAATAATGATTAAAACAAACTAAGAAGTATAGAATACCACTCTAAGTGCTTAATGTTGAGTACTTAAATTATGAGGGATTCAGATCATAGTATTTCATTTATGGATGATAACCATTAAAGAAAACATCACAAAGCATATTATTCTATTACGAGAAGTGTTTCTTATCTGAGTACTTCATTTATGGGTGGTAACCATTAAAGAAAACAACACAAAAGCATCATATCTTACTATTAAAAGAGTTTCTGATCAGTGTGCTTCATTTACGAGTGGTAACCATTCAAGAAAACTCCACAAAACATCATATCTTACTATTAAAAGAGTTTCTGATCAGTGTGCTTCATTTACGAGTGGTAACCATTCAAGAAAACTCCACAAAACATCATATCTTATTACGAGAAGAATTTCTTCTCCGAGCACTTCACATTTAAGTGTTGTTAACAATAAACAAAACACCACAAAAAGCATAGATTACCACTCTAAGTGCTTAATGTCCCAATACTTAATTTATTAGTGATTCTAATATGAGTACTTCATTTACGGGTGGTAACCATTAAAGAAAACAACACAAAGCAAATTATCTTGCTACGAGAAGTGTTTCTTATCTGAGTACTTCATTTATGGGGGGTAACCATTAAAGAAAACACCAAAAAGCATCATATCCTACTGTGCGAAGTGTTTCTGACGAGAGTAATTCATTTAATTGTTGTAAACAATGAATAATACACCACAAAAAAGGCATAAATTACCACTCTAAGTGCTTCATGTCCCTTTACTTAATATATGAGGGATTCTAATCAGTGTACTTCATTTATGGGTGGTACTATTAAAGAAAACATCACAAATCATATTATTCTACTACGAGAAGTGTTTCTTATATGAGTACTTCATTTAAGTGTTGTAAACAATGAATTAAACACAACGAAGAAGCATAAAATACCACTCTAAGTGCTTAATGTCGAGTACCTAACTTATTAGTGATTCAGATAAGAGTACTTCATTTATGGATGGTAACCATTAAAGAAAACATCACAAAGCATCTCATTCTATTACGAGAAGTGTTTCTTATCTGAGTACTTCATTATGGATGGTAACAATTAAAGAAAACACCACAAAACATCATATCATACTATGAGAAGTGTTTTTGACCAAAGTACTTCATTTATGAGAGACATTTCAAGAAAACTTCACAAAACATCAAATCTTACTACGAAAAGAGTTTCTTCTCCGAGTACTTCATTTAAGCGTTATAACCATTCACTAAAACACCACGAGGAAGCATAGAGTTCCACTCTAAGTGCTTCATGTGCGAGTACTTAATTTACGAGTGATTCTGATCAGAATACTTCTTTTACGGGTGCTAACCATTAAAGAAAACACCACAAAGCACAATATCTTACTACGAGAAGAGTTTCTTCTCCGAATACTTCATTTAAGTTTTGTAAACAGTGAATAAAACACAATGAAAAGCATAGAATACCCCTCCAAGTTATTAATGTCGAGTACTTAACTTATGAGTGATTCTGATCAGAGTACATCATTTATGGATGATAACCATTAAAGAAAACATCACAAAGCATATTATCGTACTCTGAGAGGTGTTTCATATTTGAGTACTTTATTTATGGGTGGTAACCATTAAAAAAAACACCACAAAGCATCATATCCTACTATGAGAAGAGTTTCTGATCAGAGTACTTCATTTATGAGTGGTAACCTTTCAAGCAAACTCCACAAAGCATCATATCCTACTACGAGAAGAGTTTCTTCTTCGAGTATTTCTTTTAATTGTTGTAAACATTGAATAAAACACAACGAAGAAGCATAGAATGCCACTTTAAGTGCTTAACGTCGAGTACATAACTTATGAGTGATTCACATCAAAGTACTTCATTTATGGTTGGTAACCATTAAAGAAAACATCACAAAACATCTTATCCAACCACGAGAATTGTTTCTTATCTCTGAGTACTTATTTTATGCGTAGTAACTATTAAATAAAACACTACAAAGCATCATATCATAAAATGAGAACTGTTTCTGACCAGAGTACTTCATTTAATTGTGGTAAACAATGAATAAAACACCGCAAAAAGGCATATATTACCACTCTAAGTGCTTCATGTCCCAGTACTTAATTTATGAGTGATTCTAATCAGAGTACTTCATTTATGGGTGGTAACTATTAAAGAAAACATCACAAAGCATATTATTCTACTATGAGAAGTGTTTCTTATCTGAGTACTTCATTTATGGGTGGTAACCTTTAAAAAAACACCACAAAGCATCATATCCTACTATGGGAAGCGTTCCTGATCAGAGTACTTCTTTTATGAGTGGTAATCTTTCAAGAAAACTCCAGAAAGCATCATATCTTACTACGAGAAGAGTTTCTTCTCCAAGTACTTCATTTAAGTGTTGTAAATAATGATTAAAACAAACTAAGAAGTATAGAATACCACTCTAAGTGCTTAATGTTGAGTACTTAAATTATGAGGGATTCAGATCATAGTATTTCATTTATGGATGATAACCATTAAAGAAAACATCACAAAGCATATTATTCTATTACGAGAAGTGTTTCTTATCTGAGTACTTCATTTATGGGTGGTAACCATTAAAGAAAACAACACAAAAGCATCATATCTTACTATTAAAAGAGTTTCTGATCAGTGTGCTTCATTTACGAGTGGTAACCATTCAAGAAAACTCCACAAAACATCATATCTTACTATTAAAAGAGTTTCTGATCAGTGTGCTTCATTTACGAGTGGTAACCATTCAAGAAAACTCCACAAAACATCATATCTTATTACGAGAAGAATTTCTTCTCCGAGCACTTCACATTTAAGTGTTGTTAACAATAAACAAAACACCACAAAAAGCATAGATTACCACTCTAAGTGCTTAATGTCCCAATACTTAATTTATTAGTGATTCTAATATGAGTACTTCATTTACGGGTGGTAACCATTAAAGAAAACAACACAAAGCAAATTATCTTGCTACGAGAAGTGTTTCTTATCTGAGTACTTCATTTATGGGGGGTAACCATTAAAGAAAACACCAAAAAGCATCATATCCTACTGTGCGAAGTGTTTCTGACCAGAGTAATTCATTTAATTGTTGTAAACAATGAATAATACACCACAAAAAAGGCATAAATTACCACTCTAAGTGCTTCATGTCCCTTTACTTAATATATGAGGGATTCTAATCAGTGTACTTCATTTATGGGTGGTACTATTAAAGAAAACATCACAAATCATATTATTCTACTACGAGAAGTGTTTCTTATATGAGTACTTCATTTAAGTGTTGTAAACAATGAATTAAACACAACGAAGAAGCATAAAATACCACTCTAAGTGCTTAATGTCGAGTACCTAACTTATTAGTGATTCAGATAAGAGTACTTCATTTATGGATGGTAACCATTAAAGAAAACATCACAAAGCATCTCATTCTATTACGAGAAGTGTTTCTTATCTGAGTACTTCATTATGGATGGTAACAATTAAAGAAAACACCACAAAACATCATATCATACTATGAGAAGTGTTTTTGACCAAAGTACTTCATTTATGAGAGACATTTCAAGAAAACTTCACAAAACATCAAATCTTACTACGAAAAGAGTTTCTTCTCCGAGTACTTCATTTAAGCGTTATAACCATTCACTAAAACACCACGAGGAAGCATAGAGTTCCACTCTAAGTGCTTCATGTGCGAGTACTTAATTTACGAGTGATTCTGATCAGAATACTTCTTTTACGGGTGCTAACCATTAAAGAAAACACCACAAAGCACAATATCTTACTACGAGAAGAGTTTCTTCTCCGAATACTTCATTTAAGTGTTGTAAACAGTGAATAAAACACAATGAAAAGCATAGAATACCCCTCCAAGTTATTAATGTCGAGTACTTAACTTATGAGTGATTCTGATCAGAGTACATCATTTATGGATGATAACCATTAAAGAAAACATCACAAAGCATATTATCGTACTCTGAGAGGTGTTTCATATTTGAGTACTTTATTTATGGGTGGTAACCATTAAAAAAAACACCACAAAGCATCATATCCTACTATGAGAAGAGTTTCTGATCAGAGTACTTCATTTATGAGTGGTAACCTTTCAAGCAAACTCCACAAAGCATCATATCCTACTACGAGAAGAGTTTCTTCTTCGAGTATTTCTTTTAATTGTTGTAAACATTGAATAAAACACAACGAAGAAGCATAGAATGCCACTTTAAGTGCTTAACGTCGAGTACATAACTTATGAGTGATTCACATCAAAGTACTTCATTTATGGTTGGTAACCATTAAAGAAAACATCACAAAACATCTTATCCAACCACGAGAATTGTTTCTTATCTCTGAGTACTTATTTTATGCGTAGTAACTATTAAATAAAACACTACAAAGCATCATATCATAAAATGAGAACTGTTTCTGACCAGAGTACTTCATTTAATTGTGGTAAACAATGAATAAAACACCGCAAAAAGGCATATATTACCACTCTAAGTGCTTCATGTCCCAGTACTTAATTTATGAGTGATTCTAATCAGAGTACTTCATTTATGGGTGGTAACTATTAAAGAAAACATCACAAAGCATATTATTCTACTATGAGAAGTGTTTCTTATCTGAGTACTTCATTTATGGGTGGTAACCTTTAAAAAAACACCACAAAGCATCATATCCTACTATGGGAAGCGTTCCTGATCAGAGTACTTCTTTTATGAGTGGTAATCTTTCAAGAAAACTCCAGAAAGCATCATATCTTACTACGAGAAGAGTTTCTTCTCCAAGTACTTCATTTAAGTGTTGTAAATAATGATTAAAACAAACTAAGAAGTATAGAATACCACTCTAAGTGCTTAATGTTGAGTACTTAAATTATGAGGGATTCAGATCATAGTATTTCATTTATGGATGATAACCATTAAAGAAAACATCACAAAGCATATTATTCTATTACGAGAAGTGTTTCTTATCTGAGTACTTCATTTATGGGTGGTAACCATTAAAGAAAACAACACAAAAGCATCATATCTTACTATTAAAAGAGTTTCTGATCAGTGTGCTTCATTTACGAGTGGTAACCATTCAAGAAAACTCCACAAAACATCATATCTTACTATTAAAAGAGTTTCTGATCAGTGTGCTTCATTTACGAGTGGTAACCATTCAAGAAAACTCCACAAAACATCATATCTTATTACGAGAAGAATTTCTTCTCCGAGCACTTCACATTTAAGTGTTGTTAACAATAAACAAAACACCACAAAAAGCATAGATTACCACTCTAAGTGCTTAATGTCCCAATACTTAATTTATTAGTGATTCTAATATGAGTACTTCATTTACGGGTGGTAACCATTAAAGAAAACAACACAAAGCAAATTATCTTGCTACGAGAAGTGTTTCTTATCTGAGTACTTCATTTATGGGGGGTAACCATTAAAGAAAACACCAAAAAGCATCATATCCTACTGTGCGAAGTGTTTCTGACCAGAGTAATTCATTTAATTGTTGTAAACAATGAATAATACACCACAAAAAAGGCATAAATTACCACTCTAAGTGCTTCATGTCCCTTTACTTAATATATGAGGGATTCTAATCAGTGTACTTCATTTATGGGTGGTACTATTAAAGAAAACATCACAAATCATATTATTCTACTACGAGAAGTGTTTCTTATATGAGTACTTCATTTAAGTGTTGTAAACAATGAATTAAACACAACGAAGAAGCATAAAATACCACTCTAAGTGCTTAATGTCGAGTACCTAACTTATTAGTGATTCAGATAAGAGTACTTCATTTATGGATGGTAACCATTAAAGAAAACATCACAAAGCATCTCATTCTATTACGAGAAGTGTTTCTTATCTGAGTACTTCATTATGGATGGTAAAAATTAAAGAAAACACCACAAAACATCATATCATACTATGAGAAGTGTTTTTGACCAAAGTACTTCATTTATGAGAGACATTTCAAGAAAACTTCACAAAACATCAAATCTTACTACGAAAAGAGTTTCTTCTCCGAGTACTTCATTTAAGCGTTATAACCATTCACTAAAACACCACGAGGAAGCATAGAGTTCCACTCTAAGTGCTTCATGTGCGAGTACTTAATTTACGAGTGATTCTGATCAGAATACTTCTTTTACGGGTGCTAACCATTAAAGAAAACACCACAAAGCACAATATCTTACTACGAGAAGAGTTTCTTCTCCGAATACTTCATTTAAGTGTTGTAAACAGTGAATAAAACACAATGAAAAGCATAGAATACCCCTCCAAGTTATTAATGTCGAGTACTTAACTTATGAGTGATTCTGATCAGAGTACATCATTTATGGATGATAACCATTAAAGAAAACATCACAAAGCATATTATCGTACTCTGAGAGGTGTTTCATATTTGAGTACTTTATTTATGGGTGGTAACCATTAAAAAAAACACCACAAAGCATCATATCCTACTATGAGAAGAGTTTCTGATCAGAGTACTTCATTTATGAGTGGTAACCTTTCAAGCAAACTCCACAAAGCATCATATCCTACTACGAGAAGAGTTTCTTCTTCGAGTATTTCTTTTAATTGTTGTAAACATTGAATAAAACACAACGAAGAAGCATAGAATGCCACTTTAAGTGCTTAACGTCGAGTACATAACTTATGAGTGATTCACATCAAAGTACTTCATTTATGGTTGGTAACCATTAAAGAAAACATCACAAAACATCTTATCCAACCACGAGAATTGTTTCTTATCTCTGAGTACTTATTTTATGCGTAGTAACTATTAAATAAAACACTACAAAGCATCATATCATAAAATGAGAACTGTTTCTGACCAGAGTACTTCATTTAATTGTGGTAAACAATGAATAAAACACCGCAAAAAGGCATATATTACCACTCTAAGTGCTTCATGTCCCAGTACTTAATTTATGAGTGATTCTAATCAGAGTACTTCATTTATGGGTGGTAACTATTAAAGAAAACATCACAAAGCATATTATTCTACTATGAGAAGTGTTTCTTATCTGAGTACTTCATTTATGGGTGGTAACCTTTAAAAAAACACCACAAAGCATCATATCCTACTATGGGAAGCGTTCCTGATCAGAGTACTTCTTTTATGAGTGGTAATCTTTCAAGAAAACTCCAGAAAGCATCATATCTTACTACGAGAAGAGTTTCTTCTCCAAGTACTTCATTTAAGTGTTGTAAATAATGATTAAAACAAACTAAGAAGTATAGAATACCACTCTAAGTGCTTAATGTTGAGTACTTAAATTATGAGGGATTCAGATCATAGTATTTCATTTATGGATGATAACCATTAAAGAAAACATCACAAAGCATATTATTCTATTACGAGAAGTGTTTCTTATCTGAGTACTTCATTTATGGGTGGTAACCAATAAAGAAAACAACACAAAAGCATCATATCTTACTATTAAAAGAGTTTCTGATCAGTGTGCTTCATTTACGAGTGGTAACCATTCAAGAAAACTCCACAAAACATCATATCTTACTATTAAAAGAGTTTCTGATCAGTGTGCTTCATTTACGAGTGGTAACCATTCAAGAAAACTCCACAAAACATCATATCTTATTACGAGAAGAATTTCTTCTCCGAGCACTTCACATTTAAGTGTTGTAAACAATAAACAAAACACCACAAAAAGCATAGATTACCACTCTAAGTGCTTAATGTTGAGTACTTAAATTATGAGGGATTCAGATCATAGTATTTCATTTATGGATGGTAACCATTAAAGAAAACATCACAAAGCATATTATTCTATTACGAGAAGTGTTTCTTATCTGAGTACTTCATTTATGGGTGGTAACCATTAAGGAAAACACCACAAAAGCATCATATCTTACTATTAAAAGAGTTTCTGAAAAGTGTGCTTCATTTACGAGTGGTAACCATTCAAGAAAACTCCACAAAACATCATATCTTATTACGAGAAGAATTTCTTCTCCGAGCACTTCACATTTAAGTGTTGTAAACAATAAACAAAACACCACAAAAAGCATAGATTACCACTCTAAGTGCTTAATGTCCCAATACTTAATTTATTAGTGATTCTAATATGAGTACTTCATTTACGGGTGGTAACCATTAAAGAAAACAACACAAAGCAAATTATCCTGCTACGAGAAGTGTTTCTTATCTGAGTACTTCATTTATGGGTGGTAACCATTAAGGAAAACACCAAAAAGCATCATATCCTACTGTGCGAAGTGTTTCTGACGAGAGTAATTCATTTAATTGTTGTAAACAATGAATAATACACCACAAAAAAGGCATAAATTACCACTCTAAGTGCTTCATGTCCCTTTACTTAATATATGAGGGATTCTAATCAGTGTACTTCATTTATGGGTGGTACTATTAAAGAAAACATCACAAATCATATTATTCTACTACGAGAAGTGTTTCTTATATGAGTACTTCATTTAAGTGTTGTAAACAATGAATTAAACACAACGAAGAAGCATAAAATACCACTCTAAGTGCTTAATGTCGAGTACCTAACTTATTAGTGATTCAGATAAGAGTACTTCATTTATGGATGGTAACCATTAAAGAAAACATCACAAAGCATCTCATTCTATTACGAGAAGTGTTTCTTATCTGAGTACTTCATTATGGATGGTAACAATTAAAGAAAACACCACAAAACATCATATCATACTATGAGAAGTGTTTTTGACCAAAGTACTTCATTTATGAGAGACATTTCAAGAAAACTTCACAAAACATCAAATCTTACTACGAAAAGAGTTTCTTCTCCGAGTACTTCATTTAAGCGTTATAACCATTCACTAAAACACCACGAGGAAGCATAGAGTTCCACTCTAAGTGCTTCATGTGCGAGTACTTAATTTACGAGTGATTCTGATCAGAATACTTCTTTTACGGGTGCTAACCATTAAAGAAAACACCACAAAGCACAATATCTTACTACGAGAAGAGTTTCTTCTCCGAATACTTCATTTAAGTGTTGTAAACAGTGAATAAAACACAATGAAAAGCATAGAATACCCCTCCAAGTTATTAATGTCGAGTACTTAACTTATGAGTGATTCTGATCAGAGTACATCATTTATGGATGATAACCATTAAAGAAAACATCACAAAGCATATTATCGTACTCTGAGAGGTGTTTCATATTTGAGTACTTTATTTATGGGTGGTAACCATTAAAAAAAACACCACAAAGCATCATATCCTACTATGAGAAGAGTTTCTGATCAGAGTACTTCATTTATGAGTGGTAACCTTTCAAGCAAACTCCACAAAGCATCATATCCTACTACGAGAAGAGTTTCTTCTTCGAGTATTTCTTTTAATTGTTGTAAACATTGAATAAAACACAACGAAGAAGCATAGAATGCCACTTTAAGTGCTTAACGTCGAGTACATAACTTATGAGTGATTCACATCAAAGTACTTCATTTATGGTTGGTAACCATTAAAGAAAACATCACAAAACATCTTATCCAACCACGAGAATTGTTTCTTATCTCTGAGTACTTATTTTATGCGTAGTAACTATTAAATAAAACACTACAAAGCATCATATCATAAAATGAGAACTGTTTCTGACCAGAGTACTTCATTTAATTGTGGTAAACAATGAATAAAACACCGCAAAAAGGCATATATTACCACTCTAAGTGCTTCATGTCCCAGTACTTAATTTATGAGTGATTCTAATCAGAGTACTTCATTTATGGGTGGTAACTATTAAAGAAAACATCACAAAGCATATTATTCTACTATGAGAAGTGTTTCTTATCTGAGTACTTCATTTATGGGTGGTAACCTTTAAAAAAACACCACAAAGCATCATATCCTACTATGGGAAGCGTTCCTGATCAGAGTACTTCTTTTATGAGTGGTAATCTTTCAAGAAAACTCCAGAAAGCATCATATCTTACTACGAGAAGAGTTTCTTCTCCAAGTACTTCATTTAAGTGTTGTAAATAATGATTAAAACAAACTAAGAAGTATAGAATACCACTCTAAGTGCTTAATGTTGAGTACTTAAATTATGAGGGATTCAGATCATAGTATTTCATTTATGGATGATAACCATTAAAGAAAACATCACAAAGCATATTATTCTATTACGAGAAGTGTTTCTTATCTGAGTACTTCATTTATGGGTGGTAACCATTAAAGAAAACAACACAAAAGCATCATATCTTACTATTAAAAGAGTTTCTGATCAGTGTGCTTCATTTACGAGTGGTAACCATTCAAGAAAACTCCACAAAACATCATATCTTACTATTAAAAGAGTTTCTGATCAGTGTGCTTCATTTACGAGTGGTAACCATTCAAGAAAACTCCACAAAACATCATATCTTATTACGAGAAGAATTTCTTCTCCGAGCACTTCACATTTAAGTGTTGTTAACAATAAACAAAACACCACAAAAAGCATAGATTACCACTCTAAGTGCTTAATGTCCCAATACTTAATTTATTAGTGATTCTAATATGAGTACTTCATTTACGGGTGGTAACCATTAAAGAAAACAACACAAAGCAAATTATCTTGCTACGAGAAGTGTTTCTTATCTGAGTACTTCATTTATGGGGGGTAACCATTAAAGAGAACACCAAAAAGCATCATATCCTACTGTGCGAAGTGTTTCTGACCAGAGTAATTCATTTAATTGTTGTAAACAATGAATAATACACCACAAAAAAGGCATAAATTACCACTCTAAGTGCTTCATGTCCCTTTACTTAATATATGAGGGATTCTAATCAGTGTACTTCATTTATGGGTGGTACTATTAAAGAAAACATCACAAATCATATTATTCTACTACGAGAAGTGTTTCTTATATGAGTACTTCATTTAAGTGTTGTAAACAATGAATTAAACACAACGAAGAAGCATAAAATACCACTCTAAGTGCTTAATGTCGAGTACCTAACTTATTAGTGATTCAGATAAGAGTACTTCATTTATGGATGGTAACCATTAAAGAAAACATCACAAAGCATCTCATTCTATTACGAGAAGTGTTTCTTATCTGAGTACTTCATTATGGATGGTAACAATTAAAGAAAACACCACAAAACATCATATCATACTATGAGAAGTGTTTTTGACCAAAGTACTTCATTTATGAGAGACATTTCAAGAAAACTTCACAAAACATCAAATCTTACTACGAAAAGAGTTTCTTCTCCGAGTACTTCATTTAAGCGTTATAACCATTCACTAAAACACCACGAGGAAGCATAGAGTTCCACTCTAAGTGCTTCATGTGCGAGTACTTAATTTACGAGTGATTCTGATCAGAATACTTCTTTTACGGGTGCTAACCATTAAAGAAAACACCACAAAGCACAATATCTTACTACGAGAAGAGTTTCTTCTCCGAATACTTCATTTAAGTGTTGTAAACAGTGAATAAAACACAATGAAAAGCATAGAATACCCCTCCAAGTTATTAATGTCGAGTACTTAACTTATGAGTGATTCTGATCAGAGTACATCATTTATGGATGATAACCATTAAAGAAAACATCACAAAGCATATTATCGTACTCTGAGAGGTGTTTCATATTTGAGTACTTTATTTATGGGTGGTAACCATTAAAAAAAACACCACAAAGCATCATATCCTACTATGAGAAGAGTTTCTGATCAGAGTACTTCATTTATGAGTGGTAACCTTTCAAGCAAACTCCACAAAGCATCATATCCTACTACGAGAAGAGTTTCTTCTTCGAGTATTTCTTTTAATTGTTGTAAACATTGAATAAAACACAACGAAGAAGCATAGAATGCCACTTTAAGTGCTTAACGTCGAGTACATAACTTATGAGTGATTCACATCAAAGTACTTCATTTATGGTTGGTAACCATTAAAGAAAACATCACAAAACATCTTATCCAACCACGAGAATTGTTTCTTATCTCTGAGTACTTATTTTATGCGTAGTAACTATTAAATAAAACACTACAAAGCATCATATCATAAAATGAGAACTGTTTCTGACCAGAGTACTTCATTTAATTGTGGTAAACAATGAATAAAACACCGCAAAAAGGCATATATTACCACTCTAAGTGCTTCATGTCCCAGTACTTAATTTATGAGTGATTCTAATCAGAGTACTTCATTTATGGGTGGTAACTATTAAAGAAAACATCACAAAGCATATTATTCTACTATGAGAAGTGTTTCTTATCTGAGTACTTCATTTATGGGTGGTAACCTTTAAAAAAACACCACAAAGCATCATATCCTACTATGGGAAGCGTTCCTGATCAGAGTACTTCTTTTATGAGTGGTAATCTTTCAAGAAAACTCCAGAAAGCATCATATCTTACTACGAGAAGAGTTTCTTCTCCAAGTACTTCATTTAAGTGTTGTAAATAATGATTAAAACAAACTAAGAAGTATAGAATACCACTCTAAGTGCTTAATGTTGAGTACTTAAATTATGAGGGATTCAGATCATAGTATTTCATTTATGGATGATAACCATTAAAGAAAACATCACAAAGCATATTATTCTATTACGAGAAGTGTTTCTTATCTGAGTACTTCATTTATGGGTGGTAACCATTAAAGAAAACAACACAAAAGCATCATATCTTACTATTAAAAGAGTTTCTGATCAGTGTGCTTCATTTACGAGTGGTAACCATTCAAGAAAACTCCACAAAACATCATATCTTACTATTAAAAGAGTTTCTGATCAGTGTGCTTCATTTACGAGTGGTAACCATTCAAGAAAACTCCACAAAACATCATATCTTATTACGAGAAGAATTTCTTCTCCGAGCACTTCACATTTAAGTGTTGTTAACAATAAACAAAACACCACAAAAAGCATAGATTACCACTCTAAGTGCTTAATGTCCCAATACTTAATTTATTAGTGATTCTAATATGAGTACTTCATTTACGGGTGGTAACCATTAAAGAAAACAACACAAAGCAAATTATCTTGCTACGAGAAGTGTTTCTTATCTGAGTACTTCATTTATGGGGGGTAACCATTAAAGAAAACACCAAAAAGCATCATATCCTACTGTGCGAAGTGTTTCTGACGAGAGTAATTCATTTAATTGTTGTAAACAATGAATAATACACCACAAAAAAGGCATAAATTACCACTCTAAGTGCTTCATGTCCCTTTACTTAATATATGAGGGATTCTAATCAGTGTACTTCATTTATGGGTGGTACTATTAAAGAAAACATCACAAATCATATTATTCTACTACGAGAAGTGTTTCTTATATGAGTACTTCATTTAAGTGTTGTAAACAATGAATTAAACACAACGAAGAAGCATAAAATACCACTCTAAGTGCTTAATGTCGAGTACCTAACTTATTAGTGATTCAGATAAGAGTACTTCATTTATGGATGGTAACCATTAAAGAAAACATCACAAAGCATCTCATTCTATTACGAGAAGTGTTTCTTATCTGAGTACTTCATTATGGATGGTAACAATTAAAGAAAACACCACAAAACATCATATCATACTATGAGAAGTGTTTTTGACCAAAGTACTTCATTTATGAGAGACATTTCAAGAAAACTTCACAAAACATCAAATCTTACTACGAAAAGAGTTTCTTCTCCGAGTACTTCATTTAAGCGTTATAACCATTCACTAAAACACCACGAGGAAGCATAGAGTTCCACTCTAAGTGCTTCATGTGCGAGTACTTAATTTACGAGTGATTCTGATCAGAATACTTCTTTTACGGGTGCTAACCATTAAAGAAAACACCACAAAGCACAATATCTTACTACGAGAAGAGTTTCTTCTCCGAATACTTCATTTAAGTGTTGTAAACAGTGAATAAAACACAATGAAAAGCATAGAATACCCCTCCAAGTTATTAATGTCGAGTACTTAACTTATGAGTGATTCTGATCAGAGTACATCATTTATGGATGATAACCATTAAAGAAAACATCACAAAGCATATTATCGTACTCTGAGAGGTGTTTCATATTTGAGTACTTTATTTATGGGTGGTAACCATTAAAAAAAACACCACAAAGCATCATATCCTACTATGAGAAGAGTTTCTGATCAGAGTACTTCATTTATGAGTGGTAACCTTTCAAGCAAACTCCACAAAGCATCATATCCTACTACGAGAAGAGTTTCTTCTTCGAGTATTTCTTTTAATTGTTGTAAACATTGAATAAAACACAACGAAGAAGCATAGAATGCCACTTTAAGTGCTTAACGTCGAGTACATAACTTATGAGTGATTCACATCAAAGTACTTCATTTATGGTTGGTAACCATTAAAGAAAACATCACAAAACATCTTATCCAACCACGAGAATTGTTTCTTATCTCTGAGTACTTATTTTATGCGTAGTAACTATTAAATAAAACACTACAAAGCATCATATCATAAAATGAGAACTGTTTCTGACCAGAGTACTTCATTTAATTGTGGTAAACAATGAATAAAACACCGCAAAAAGGCATATATTACCACTCTAAGTGCTTCATGTCCCAGTACTTAATTTATGAGTGATTCTAATCAGAGTACTTCATTTATGGGTGGTAACTATTAAAGAAAACATCACAAAGCATATTATTCTACTATGAGAAGTGTTTCTTATCTGAGTACTTCATTTATGGGTGGTAACCTTTAAAAAAACACCACAAAGCATCATATCCTACTATGGGAAGCGTTCCTGATCAGAGTACTTCTTTTATGAGTGGTAATCTTTCAAGAAAACTCCAGAAAGCATCATATCTTACTACGAGAAGAGTTTCTTCTCCAAGTACTTCATTTAAGTGTTGTAAATAATGATTAAAACAAACTAAGAAGTATAGAATACCACTCTAAGTGCTTAATGTTGAGTACTTAAATTATGAGGGATTCAGATCATAGTATTTCATTTATGGATGATAACCATTAAAGAAAACATCACAAAGCATATTATTCTATTACGAGAAGTGTTTCTTATCTGAGTACTTCATTTATGGGTGGTAACCATTAAAGAAAACAACACAAAAGCATCATATCTTACTATTAAAAGAGTTTCTGATCAGTGTGCTTCATTTACGAGTGGTAACCATTCAAGAAAACTCCACAAAACATCATATCTTACTATTAAAAGAGTTTCTGATCAGTGTGCTTCATTTACGAGTGGTAACCATTCAAGAAAACTCCACAAAACATCATATCTTATTACGAGAAGAATTTCTTCTCCGAGCACTTCACATTTAAGTGTTGTTAACAATAAACAAAACACCACAAAAAGCATAGATTACCACTCTAAGTGCTTAATGTCCCAATACTTAATTTATTAGTGATTCTAATATGAGTACTTCATTTACGGGTGGTAACCATTAAAGAAAACAACACAAAGCAAATTATCTTGCTACGAGAAGTGTTTCTTATCTGAGTACTTCATTTATGGGGGGTAACCATTAAAGAAAACACCAAAAAGCATCATATCCTACTGTGCGAAGTGTTTCTGACCAGAGTAATTCATTTAATTGTTGTAAACAATGAATAATACACCACAAAAAAGGCATAAATTACCACTCTAAGTGCTTCATGTCCCTTTACTTAATATATGAGGGATTCTAATCAGTGTACTTCATTTATGGGTGGTACTATTAAAGAAAACATCACAAATCATATTATTCTACTACGAGAAGTGTTTCTTATATGAGTACTTCATTTAAGTGTTGTAAACAATGAATTAAACACAACGAAGAAGCATAAAATACCACTCTAAGTGCTTAATGTCGAGTACCTAACTTATTAGTGATTCAGATAAGAGTACTTCATTTATGGATGGTAACCATTAAAGAAAACATCACAAAGCATCTCATTCTATTACGAGAAGTGTTTCTTATCTGAGTACTTCATTATGGATGGTAACAATTAAAGAAAACACCACAAAACATCATATCATACTATGAGAAGTGTTTTTGACCAAAGTACTTCATTTATGAGAGACATTTCAAGAAAACTTCACAAAACATCAAATCTTACTACGAAAAGAGTTTCTTCTCCGAGTACTTCATTTAAGCGTTATAACCATTCACTAAAACACCACGAGGAAGCATAGAGTTCCACTCTAAGTGCTTCATGTGCGAGTACTTAATTTACGAGTGATTCTGATCAGAATACTTCTTTTACGGGTGCTAACCATTAAAGAAAACACCACAAAGCACAATATCTTACTACGAGAAGAGTTTCTTCTCCGAATACTTCATTTAAGTTTTGTAAACAGTGAATAAAACACAATGAAAAGCATAGAATACCCCTCCAAGTTATTAATGTCGAGTACTTAACTTATGAGTGATTCTGATCAGAGTACATCATTTATGGATGATAACCATTAAAGAAAACATCACAAAGCATATTATCGTACTCTGAGAGGTGTTTCATATTTGAGTACTTTATTTATGGGTGGTAACCATTAAAAAAAACACCACAAAGCATCATATCCTACTATGAGAAGAGTTTCTGATCAGAGTACTTCATTTATGAGTGGTAACCTTTCAAGCAAACTCCACAAAGCATCATATCCTACTACGAGAAGAGTTTCTTCTTCGAGTATTTCTTTTAATTGTTGTAAACATTGAATAAAACACAACGAAGAAGCATAGAATGCCACTTTAAGTGCTTAACGTCGAGTACATAACTTATGAGTGATTCACATCAAAGTACTTCATTTATGGTTGGTAACCATTAAAGAAAACATCACAAAACATCTTATCCAACCACGAGAATTGTTTCTTATCTCTGAGTACTTATTTTATGCGTAGTAACTATTAAATAAAACACTACAAAGCATCATATCATAAAATGAGAACTGTTTCTGACCAGAGTACTTCATTTAATTGTGGTAAACAATGAATAAAACACCGCAAAAAGGCATATATTACCACTCTAAGTGCTTCATGTCCCAGTACTTAATTTATGAGTGATTCTAATCAGAGTACTTCATTTATGGGTGGTAACTATTAAAGAAAACATCACAAAGCATATTATTCTACTATGAGAAGTGTTTCTTATCTGAGTACTTCATTTATGGGTGGTAACCTTTAAAAAAACACCACAAAGCATCATATCCTACTATGGGAAGCGTTCCTGATCAGAGTACTTCTTTTATGAGTGGTAATCTTTCAAGAAAACTCCAGAAAGCATCATATCTTACTACGAGAAGAGTTTCTTCTCCAAGTACTTCATTTAAGTGTTGTAAATAATGATTAAAACAAACTAAGAAGTATAGAATACCACTCTAAGTGCTTAATGTTGAGTACTTAAATTATGAGGGATTCAGATCATAGTATTTCATTTATGGATGATAACCATTAAAGAAAACATCACAAAGCATATTATTCTATTACGAGAAGTGTTTCTTATCTGAGTACTTCATTTATGGGTGGTAACCATTAAAGAAAACAACACAAAAGCATCATATCTTACTATTAAAAGAGTTTCTGATCAGTGTGCTTCATTTACGAGTGGTAACCATTCAAGAAAACTCCACAAAACATCATATCTTACTATTAAAAGAGTTTCTGATCAGTGTGCTTCATTTACGAGTGGTAACCATTCAAGAAAACTCCACAAAACATCATATCTTATTACGAGAAGAATTTCTTCTCCGAGCACTTCACATTTAAGTGTTGTTAACAATAAACAAAACACCACAAAAAGCATAGATTACCACTCTAAGTGCTTAATGTCCCAATACTTAATTTATTAGTGATTCTAATATGAGTACTTCATTTACGGGTGGTAACCATTAAAGAAAACAACACAAAGCAAATTATCTTGCTACGAGAAGTGTTTCTTATCTGAGTACTTCATTTATGGGGGGTAACCATTAAAGAAAACACCAAAAAGCATCATATCCTACTGTGCGAAGTGTTTCTGACCAGAGTAATTCATTTAATTGTTGTAAACAATGAATAATACACCACAAAAAAGGCATAAATTACCACTCTAAGTGCTTCATGTCCCTTTACTTAATATATGAGGGATTCTAATCAGTGTACTTCATTTATGGGTGGTACTATTAAAGAAAACATCACAAATCATATTATTCTACTACGAGAAGTGTTTCTTATATGAGTACTTCATTTAAGTGTTGTAAACAATGAATTAAACACAACGAAGAAGCATAAAATACCACTCTAAGTGCTTAATGTCGAGTACCTAACTTATTAGTGATTCAGATAAGAGTACTTCATTTATGGATGGTAACCATTAAAGAAAACATCACAAAGCATCTCATTCTATTACGAGAAGTGTTTCTTATCTGAGTACTTCATTATGGATGGTAACAATTAAAGAAAACACCACAAAACATCATATCATACTATGAGAAGTGTTTTTGACCAAAGTACTTCATTTATGAGAGACATTTCAAGAAAACTTCACAAAACATCAAATCTTACTACGAAAAGAGTTTCTTCTCCGAGTACTTCATTTAAGCGTTATAACCATTCACTAAAACACCACGAGGAAGCATAGAGTTCCACTCTAAGTGCTTCATGTGCGAGTACTTAATTTACGAGTGATTCTGATCAGAATACTTCTTTTACGGGTGCTAACCATTAAAGAAAACACCACAAAGCACAATATCTTACTACGAGAAGAGTTTCTTCTCCGAATACTTCATTTAAGTGTTGTAAACAGTGAATAAAACACAATGAAAAGCATAGAATACCCCTCCAAGTTATTAATGTCGAGTACTTAACTTATGAGTGATTCTGATCAGAGTACATCATTTATGGATGATAACCATTAAAGAAAACATCACAAAGCATATTATCGTACTCTGAGAGGTGTTTCATATTTGAGTACTTTATTTATGGGTGGTAACCATTAAAAAAAACACCACAAAGCATCATATCCTACTATGAGAAGAGTTTCTGATCAGAGTACTTCATTTATGAGTGGTAACCTTTCAAGCAAACTCCACAAAGCATCATATCCTACTACGAGAAGAGTTTCTTCTTCGAGTATTTCTTTTAATTGTTGTAAACATTGAATAAAACACAACGAAGAAGCATAGAATGCCACTTTAAGTGCTTAACGTCGAGTACATAACTTATGAGTGATTCACATCAAAGTACTTCATTTATGGTTGGTAACCATTAAAGAAAACATCACAAAACATCTTATCCAACCACGAGAATTGTTTCTTATCTCTGAGTACTTATTTTATGCGTAGTAACTATTAAATAAAACACTACAAAGCATCATATCATAAAATGAGAACTGTTTCTGACCAGAGTACTTCATTTAATTGTGGTAAACAATGAATAAAACACCGCAAAAAGGCATATATTACCACTCTAAGTGCTTCATGTCCCAGTACTTAATTTATGAGTGATTCTAATCAGAGTACTTCATTTATGGGTGGTAACTATTAAAGAAAACATCACAAAGCATATTATTCTACTATGAGAAGTGTTTCTTATCTGAGTACTTCATTTATGGGTGGTAACCTTTAAAAAAACACCACAAAGCATCATATCCTACTATGGGAAGCGTTCCTGATCAGAGTACTTCTTTTATGAGTGGTAATCTTTCAAGAAAACTCCAGAAAGCATCATATCTTACTACGAGAAGAGTTTCTTCTCCAAGTACTTCATTTAAGTGTTGTAAATAATGATTAAAACAAACTAAGAAGTATAGAATACCACTCTAAGTGCTTAATGTTGAGTACTTAAATTATGAGGGATTCAGATCATAGTATTTCATTTATGGATGATAACCATTAAAGAAAACATCACAAAGCATATTATTCTATTACGAGAAGTGTTTCTTATCTGAGTACTTCATTTATGGGTGGTAACCATTAAAGAAAACAACACAAAAGCATCATATCTTACTATTAAAAGAGTTTCTGATCAGTGTGCTTCATTTACGAGTGGTAACCATTCAAGAAAACTCCACAAAACATCATATCTTACTATTAAAAGAGTTTCTGATCAGTGTGCTTCATTTACGAGTGGTAACCATTCAAGAAAACTCCACAAAACATCATATCTTATTACGAGAAGAATTTCTTCTCCGAGCACTTCACATTTAAGTGTTGTTAACAATAAACAAAACACCACAAAAAGCATAGATTACCACTCTAAGTGCTTAATGTCCCAATACTTAATTTATTAGTGATTCTAATATGAGTACTTCATTTACGGGTGGTAACCATTAAAGAAAACAACACAAAGCAAATTATCTTGCTACGAGAAGTGTTTCTTATCTGAGTACTTCATTTATGGGGGGTAACCATTAAAGAGAACACCAAAAAGCATCATATCCTACTGTGCGAAGTGTTTCTGACCAGAGTAATTCATTTAATTGTTGTAAACAATGAATAATACACCACAAAAAAGGCATAAATTACCACTCTAAGTGCTTCATGTCCCTTTACTTAATATATGAGGGATTCTAATCAGTGTACTTCATTTATGGGTGGTACTATTAAAGAAAACATCACAAATCATATTATTCTACTACGAGAAGTGTTTCTTATATGAGTACTTCATTTAAGTGTTGTAAACAATGAATTAAACACAACGAAGAAGCATAAAATACCACTCTAAGTGCTTAATGTCGAGTACCTAACTTATTAGTGATTCAGATAAGAGTACTTCATTTATGGATGGTAACCATTAAAGAAAACATCACAAAGCATCTCATTCTATTACGAGAAGTGTTTCTTATCTGAGTACTTCATTATGGATGGTAACAATTAAAGAAAACACCACAAAACATCATATCATACTATGAGAAGTGTTTTTGACCAAAGTACTTCATTTATGAGAGACATTTCAAGAAAACTTCACAAAACATCAAATCTTACTACGAAAAGAGTTTCTTCTCCGAGTACTTCATTTAAGCGTTATAACCATTCACTAAAACACCACGAGGAAGCATAGAGTTCCACTCTAAGTGCTTCATGTGCGAGTACTTAATTTACGAGTGATTCTGATCAGAATACTTCTTTTACGGGTGCTAACCATTAAAGAAAACACCACAAAGCACAATATCTTACTACGAGAAGAGTTTCTTCTCCGAATACTTCATTTAAGTGTTGTAAACAGTGAATAAAACACAATGAAAAGCATAGAATACCCCTCCAAGTTATTAATGTCGAGTACTTAACTTATGAGTGATTCTGATCAGAGTACATCATTTATGGATGATAACCATTAAAGAAAACATCACAAAGCATATTATCGTACTCTGAGAGGTGTTTCATATTTGAGTACTTTATTTATGGGTGGTAACCATTAAAAAAAACACCACAAAGCATCATATCCTACTATGAGAAGAGTTTCTGATCAGAGTACTTCATTTATGAGTGGTAACCTTTCAAGCAAACTCCACAAAGCATCATATCCTACTACGAGAAGAGTTTCTTCTTCGAGTATTTCTTTTAATTGTTGTAAACATTGAATAAAACACAACGAAGAAGCATAGAATGCCACTTTAAGTGCTTAACGTCGAGTACATAACTTATGAGTGATTCACATCAAAGTACTTCATTTATGGTTGGTAACCATTAAAGAAAACATCACAAAACATCTTATCCAACCACGAGAATTGTTTCTTATCTCTGAGTACTTATTTTATGCGTAGTAACTATTAAATAAAACACTACAAAGCATCATATCATAAAATGAGAACTGTTTCTGACCAGAGTACTTCATTTAATTGTGGTAAACAATGAATAAAACACCGCAAAAAGGCATATATTACCACTCTAAGTGCTTCATGTCCCAGTACTTAATTTATGAGTGATTCTAATCAGAGTACTTCATTTATGGGTGGTAACTATTAAAGAAAACATCACAAAGCATATTATTCTACTATGAGAAGTGTTTCTTATCTGAGTACTTCATTTATGGGTGGTAACCTTTAAAAAAACACCACAAAGCATCATATCCTACTATGGGAAGCGTTCCTGATCAGAGTACTTCTTTTATGAGTGGTAATCTTTCAAGAAAACTCCAGAAAGCATCATATCTTACTACGAGAAGAGTTTCTTCTCCAAGTACTTCATTTAAGTGTTGTAAATAATGATTAAAACAAACTAAGAAGTATAGAATACCACTCTAAGTGCTTAATGTTGAGTACTTAAATTATGAGGGATTCAGATCATAGTATTTCATTTATGGATGATAACCATTAAAGAAAACATCACAAAGCATATTATTCTATTACGAGAAGTGTTTCTTATCTGAGTACTTCATTTATGGGTGGTAACCATTAAAGAAAACAACACAAAAGCATCATATCTTACTATTAAAAGAGTTTCTGATCAGTGTGCTTCATTTACGAGTGGTAACCATTCAAGAAAACTCCACAAAACATCATATCTTACTATTAAAAGAGTTTCTGATCAGTGTGCTTCATTTACGAGTGGTAACCATTCAAGAAAACTCCACAAAACATCATATCTTATTACGAGAAGAATTTCTTCTCCGAGCACTTCACATTTAAGTGTTGTTAACAATAAACAAAACACCACAAAAAGCATAGATTACCACTCTAAGTGCTTAATGTCCCAATACTTAATTTATTAGTGATTCTAATATGAGTACTTCATTTACGGGTGGTAACCATTAAAGAAAACAACACAAAGCAAATTATCTTGCTACGAGAAGTGTTTCTTATCTGAGTACTTCATTTATGGGGGGTAACCATTAAAGAGAACACCAAAAAGCATCATATCCTACTGTGCGAAGTGTTTCTGACCAGAGTAATTCATTTAATTGTTGTAAACAATGAATAATACACCACAAAAAAGGCATAAATTACCACTCTAAGTGCTTCATGTCCCTTTACTTAATATATGAGGGATTCTAATCAGTGTACTTCATTTATGGGTGGTACTATTAAAGAAAACATCACAAATCATATTATTCTACTACGAGAAGTGTTTCTTATATGAGTACTTCATTTAAGTGTTGTAAACAATGAATTAAACACAACGAAGAAGCATAAAATACCACTCTAAGTGCTTAATGTCGAGTACCTAACTTATTAGTGATTCAGATAAGAGTACTTCATTTATGGATGGTAACCATTAAAGAAAACATCACAAAGCATCTCATTCTATTACGAGAAGTGTTTCTTATCTGAGTACTTCATTATGGATGGTAACAATTAAAGAAAACACCACAAAACATCATATCATACTATGAGAAGTGTTTTTGACCAAAGTACTTCATTTATGAGAGACATTTCAAGAAAACTTCACAAAACATCAAATCTTACTACGAAAAGAGTTTCTTCTCCGAGTACTTCATTTAAGCGTTATAACCATTCACTAAAACACCACGAGGAAGCATAGAGTTCCACTCTAAGTGCTTCATGTGCGAGTACTTAATTTACGAGTGATTCTGATCAGAATACTTCTTTTACGGGTGCTAACCATTAAAGAAAACACCACAAAGCACAATATCTTACTACGAGAAGAGTTTCTTCTCCGAATACTTCATTTAAGTGTTGTAAACAGTGAATAAAACACAATGAAAAGCATAGAATACCCCTCCAAGTTATTAATGTCGAGTACTTAACTTATGAGTGATTCTGATCAGAGTACATCATTTATGGATGATAACCATTAAAGAAAACATCACAAAGCATATTATCGTACTCTGAGAGGTGTTTCATATTTGAGTACTTTATTTATGGGTGGTAACCATTAAAAAAAACACCACAAAGCATCATATCCTACTATGAGAAGAGTTTCTGATCAGAGTACTTCATTTATGAGTGGTAACCTTTCAAGCAAACTCCACAAAGCATCATATCCTACTACGAGAAGAGTTTCTTCTTCGAGTATTTCTTTTAATTGTTGTAAACATTGAATAAAACACAACGAAGAAGCATAGAATGCCACTTTAAGTGCTTAACGTCGAGTACATAACTTATGAGTGATTCACATCAAAGTACTTCATTTATGGTTGGTAACCATTAAAGAAAACATCACAAAACATCTTATCCAACCACGAGAATTGTTTCTTATCTCTGAGTACTTATTTTATGCGTAGTAACTATTAAATAAAACACTACAAAGCATCATATCATAAAATGAGAACTGTTTCTGACCAGAGTACTTCATTTAATTGTGGTAAACAATGAATAAAACACCGCAAAAAGGCATATATTACCACTCTAAGTGCTTCATGTCCCAGTACTTAATTTATGAGTGATTCTAATCAGAGTACTTCATTTATGGGTGGTAACTATTAAAGAAAACATCACAAAGCATATTATTCTACTATGAGAAGTGTTTCTTATCTGAGTACTTCATTTATGGGTGGTAACCTTTAAAAAAACACCACAAAGCATCATATCCTACTATGGGAAGCGTTCCTGATCAGAGTACTTCTTTTATGAGTGGTAATCTTTCAAGAAAACTCCAGAAAGCATCATATCTTACTACGAGAAGAGTTTCTTCTCCAAGTACTTCATTTAAGTGTTGTAAATAATGATTAAAACAAACTAAGAAGTATAGAATACCACTCTAAGTGCTTAATGTTGAGTACTTAAATTATGAGGGATTCAGATCATAGTATTTCATTTATGGATGATAACCATTAAAGAAAACATCACAAAGCATATTATTCTATTACGAGAAGTGTTTCTTATCTGAGTACTTCATTTATGGGTGGTAACCATTAAAGAAAACAACACAAAAGCATCATATCTTACTATTAAAAGAGTTTCTGATCAGTGTGCTTCATTTACGAGTGGTAACCATTCAAGAAAACTCCACAAAACATCATATCTTACTATTAAAAGAGTTTCTGATCAGTGTGCTTCATTTACGAGTGGTAACCATTCAAGAAAACTCCACAAAACATCATATCTTATTACGAGAAGAATTTCTTCTCCGAGCACTTCACATTTAAGTGTTGTTAACAATAAACAAAACACCACAAAAAGCATAGATTACCACTCTAAGTGCTTAATGTCCCAATACTTAATTTATTAGTGATTCTAATATGAGTACTTCATTTACGGGTGGTAACCATTAAAGAAAACAACACAAAGCAAATTATCTTGCTACGAGAAGTGTTTCTTATCTGAGTACTTCATTTATGGGGGGTAACCATTAAAGAAAACACCAAAAAGCATCATATCCTACTGTGCGAAGTGTTTCTGACGAGAGTAATTCATTTAATTGTTGTAAACAATGAATAATACACCACAAAAAAGGCATAAATTACCACTCTAAGTGCTTCATGTCCCTTTACTTAATATATGAGGGATTCTAATCAGTGTACTTCATTTATGGGTGGTACTATTAAAGAAAACATCACAAATCATATTATTCTACTACGAGAAGTGTTTCTTATATGAGTACTTCATTTAAGTGTTGTAAACAATGAATTAAACACAACGAAGAAGCATAAAATACCACTCTAAGTGCTTAATGTCGAGTACCTAACTTATTAGTGATTCAGATAAGAGTACTTCATTTATGGATGGTAACCATTAAAGAAAACATCACAAAGCATCTCATTCTATTACGAGAAGTGTTTCTTATCTGAGTACTTCATTATGGATGGTAACAATTAAAGAAAACACCACAAAACATCATATCATACTATGAGAAGTGTTTTTGACCAAAGTACTTCATTTATGAGAGACATTTCAAGAAAACTTCACAAAACATCAAATCTTACTACGAAAAGAGTTTCTTCTCCGAGTACTTCATTTAAGCGTTATAACCATTCACTAAAACACCACGAGGAAGCATAGAGTTCCACTCTAAGTGCTTCATGTGCGAGTACTTAATTTACGAGTGATTCTGATCAGAATACTTCTTTTACGGGTGCTAACCATTAAAGAAAACACCACAAAGCACAATATCTTACTACGAGAAGAGTTTCTTCTCCGAATACTTCATTTAAGTGTTGTAAACAGTGAATAAAACACAATGAAAAGCATAGAATACCCCTCCAAGTTATTAATGTCGAGTACTTAACTTATGAGTGATTCTGATCAGAGTACATCATTTATGGATGATAACCATTAAAGAAAACATCACAAAGCATATTATCGTACTCTGAGAGGTGTTTCATATTTGAGTACTTTATTTATGGGTGGTAACCATTAAAAAAAACACCACAAAGCATCATATCCTACTATGAGAAGAGTTTCTGATCAGAGTACTTCATTTATGAGTGGTAACCTTTCAAGCAAACTCCACAAAGCATCATATCCTACTACGAGAAGAGTTTCTTCTTCGAGTATTTCTTTTAATTGTTGTAAACATTGAATAAAACACAACGAAGAAGCATAGAATGCCACTTTAAGTGCTTAACGTCGAGTACATAACTTATGAGTGATTCACATCAAAGTACTTCATTTATGGTTGGTAACCATTAAAGAAAACATCACAAAACATCTTATCCAACCACGAGAATTGTTTCTTATCTCTGAGTACTTATTTTATGCGTAGTAACTATTAAATAAAACACTACAAAGCATCATATCATAAAATGAGAACTGTTTCTGACCAGAGTACTTCATTTAATTGTGGTAAACAATGAATAAAACACCGCAAAAAGGCATATATTACCACTCTAAGTGCTTCATGTCCCAGTACTTAATTTATGAGTGATTCTAATCAGAGTACTTCATTTATGGGTGGTAACTATTAAAGAAAACATCACAAAGCATATTATTCTACTATGAGAAGTGTTTCTTATCTGAGTACTTCATTTATGGGTGGTAACCTTTAAAAAAACACCACAAAGCATCATATCCTACTATGGGAAGCGTTCCTGATCAGAGTACTTCTTTTATGAGTGGTAATCTTTCAAGAAAACTCCAGAAAGCATCATATCTTACTACGAGAAGAGTTTCTTCTCCAAGTACTTCATTTAAGTGTTGTAAATAATGATTAAAACAAACTAAGAAGTATAGAATACCACTCTAAGTGCTTAATGTTGAGTACTTAAATTATGAGGGATTCAGATCATAGTATTTCATTTATGGATGATAACCATTAAAGAAAACATCACAAAGCATATTATTCTATTACGAGAAGTGTTTCTTATCTGAGTACTTCATTTATGGGTGGTAACCATTAAAGAAAACAACACAAAAGCATCATATCTTACTATTAAAAGAGTTTCTGATTAGTGTGCTTCATTTACGAGTGGTAACCATTCAAGAAAACTCCACAAAACATCATATCTTACTATTAAAAGAGTTTCTGATCAGTGTGCTTCATTTACGAGTGGTAACCATTCAAGAAAACTCCACAAAACATCATATCTTATTACGAGAAGAATTTCTTCTCCGAGCACTTCACATTTAAGTGTTGTTAACAATAAACAAAACACCACAAAAAGCATAGATTACCACTCTAAGTGCTTAATGTCCCAATACTTAATTTATTAGTGATTCTAATATGAGTACTTCATTTACGGGTGGTAACCATTAAAGAAAACAACACAAAGCAAATTATCTTGCTACGAGAAGTGTTTCTTATCTGAGTACTTCATTTATGGGGGGTAACCATTAAAGAAAACACCAAAAAGCATCATATCCTACTGTGCGAAGTGTTTCTGACCAGAGTAATTCATTTAATTGTTGTAAACAATGAATAATACACCACAAAAAAGGCATAAATTACCACTCTAAGTGCTTCATGTCCCTTTACTTAATATATGAGGGATTCTAATCAGTGTACTTCATTTATGGGTGGTACTATTAAAGAAAACATCACAAATCATATTATTCTACTACGAGAAGTGTTTCTTATATGAGTACTTCATTTAAGTGTTGTAAACAATGAATTAAACACAACGAAGAAGCATAAAATACCACTCTAAGTGCTTAATGTCGAGTACCTAACTTATTAGTGATTCAGATAAGAGTACTTCATTTATGGATGGTAACCATTAAAGAAAACATCACAAAGCATCTCATTCTATTACGAGAAGTGTTTCTTATCTGAGTACTTCATTATGGATGGTAACAATTAAAGAAAACACCACAAAACATCATATCATACTATGAGAAGTGTTTTTGACCAAAGTACTTCATTTATGAGAGACATTTCAAGAAAACTTCACAAAACATCAAATCTTACTACGAAAAGAGTTTCTTCTCCGAGTACTTCATTTAAGCGTTATAACCATTCACTAAAACACCACGAGGAAGCATAGAGTTCCACTCTAAGTGCTTCATGTGCGAGTACTTAATTTACGAGTGATTCTGATCAGAATACTTCTTTTACGGGTGCTAACCATTAAAGAAAACACCACAAAGCACAATATCTTACTACGAGAAGAGTTTCTTCTCCGAATACTTCATTTAAGTTTTGTAAACAGTGAATAAAACACAATGAAAAGCATAGAATACCCCTCCAAGTTATTAATGTCGAGTACTTAACTTATGAGTGATTCTGATCAGAGTACATCATTTATGGATGATAACCATTAAAGAAAACATCACAAAGCATATTATCGTACTCTGAGAGGTGTTTCATATTTGAGTACTTTATTTATGGGTGGTAACCATTAAAAAAAACACCACAAAGCATCATATCCTACTATGAGAAGAGTTTCTGATCAGAGTACTTCATTTATGAGTGGTAACCTTTCAAGCAAACTCCACAAAGCATCATATCCTACTACGAGAAGAGTTTCTTCTTCGAGTATTTCTTTTAATTGTTGTAAACATTGAATAAAACACAACGAAGAAGCATAGAATGCCACTTTAAGTGCTTAACGTCGAGTACATAACTTATGAGTGATTCACATCAAAGTACTTCATTTATGGTTGGTAACCATTAAAGAAAACATCACAAAACATCTTATCCAACCACGAGAATTGTTTCTTATCTCTGAGTACTTATTTTATGCGTAGTAACTATTAAATAAAACACTACAAAGCATCATATCATAAAATGAGAACTGTTTCTGACCAGAGTACTTCATTTAATTGTGGTAAACAATGAATAAAACACCGCAAAAAGGCATATATTACCACTCTAAGTGCTTCATGTCCCAGTACTTAATTTATGAGTGATTCTAATCAGAGTACTTCATTTATGGGTGGTAACTATTAAAGAAAACATCACAAAGCATATTATTCTACTATGAGAAGTGTTTCTTATCTGAGTACTTCATTTATGGGTGGTAACCTTTAAAAAAACACCACAAAGCATCATATCCTACTATGGGAAGCGTTCCTGATCAGAGTACTTCTTTTATGAGTGGTAATCTTTCAAGAAAACTCCAGAAAGCATCATATCTTACTACGAGAAGAGTTTCTTCTCCAAGTACTTCATTTAAGTGTTGTAAATAATGATTAAAACAAACTAAGAAGTATAGAATACCACTCTAAGTGCTTAATGTTGAGTACTTAAATTATGAGGGATTCAGATCATAGTATTTCATTTATGGATGATAACCATTAAAGAAAACATCACAAAGCATATTATTCTATTACGAGAAGTGTTTCTTATCTGAGTACTTCATTTATGGGTGGTAACCATTAAAGAAAACAACACAAAAGCATCATATCTTACTATTAAAAGAGTTTCTGATCAGTGTGCTTCATTTACGAGTGGTAACCATTCAAGAAAACTCCACAAAACATCATATCTTACTATTAAAAGAGTTTCTGATCAGTGTGCTTCATTTACGAGTGGTAACCATTCAAGAAAACTCCACAAAACATCATATCTTATTACGAGAAGAATTTCTTCTCCGAGCACTTCACATTTAAGTGTTGTTAACAATAAACAAAACACCACAAAAAGCATAGATTACCACTCTAAGTGCTTAATGTCCCAATACTTAATTTATTAGTGATTCTAATATGAGTACTTCATTTACGGGTGGTAACCATTAAAGAAAACAACACAAAGCAAATTATCTTGCTACGAGAAGTGTTTCTTATCTGAGTACTTCATTTATGGGGGGTAACCATTAAAGAAAACACCAAAAAGCATCATATCCTACTGTGCGAAGTGTTTCTGACCAGAGTAATTCATTTAATTGTTGTAAACAATGAATAATACACCACAAAAAAGGCATAAATTACCACTCTAAGTGCTTCATGTCCCTTTACTTAATATATGAGGGATTCTAATCAGTGTACTTCATTTATGGGTGGTACTATTAAAGAAAACATCACAAATCATATTATTCTACTACGAGAAGTGTTTCTTATATGAGTACTTCATTTAAGTGTTGTAAACAATGAATTAAACACAACGAAGAAGCATAAAATACCACTCTAAGTGCTTAATGTCGAGTACCTAACTTATTAGTGATTCAGATAAGAGTACTTCATTTATGGATGGTAACCATTAAAGAAAACATCACAAAGCATCTCATTCTATTACGAGAAGTGTTTCTTATCTGAGTACTTCATTATGGATGGTAACAATTAAAGAAAACACCACAAAACATCATATCATACTATGAGAAGTGTTTTTGACCAAAGTACTTCATTTATGAGAGACATTTCAAGAAAACTTCACAAAACATCAAATCTTACTACGAAAAGAGTTTCTTCTCCGAGTACTTCATTTAAGCGTTATAACCATTCACTAAAACACCACGAGGAAGCATAGAGTTCCACTCTAAGTGCTTCATGTGCGAGTACTTAATTTACGAGTGATTCTGATCAGAATACTTCTTTTACGGGTGCTAACCATTAAAGAAAACACCACAAAGCACAATATCTTACTACGAGAAGAGTTTCTTCTCCGAATACTTCATTTAAGTGTTGTAAACAGTGAATAAAACACAATGAAAAGCATAGAATACCCCTCCAAGTTATTAATGTCGAGTACTTAACTTATGAGTGATTCTGATCAGAGTACATCATTTATGGATGATAACCATTAAAGAAAACATCACAAAGCATATTATCGTACTCTGAGATGTGTTTCATATTTGAGTACTTTATTTATGGGTGGTAACCATTAAAAAAAACACCACAAAGCATCATATCCTACTATGAGAAGAGTTTCTGATCAGAGTACTTCATTTATGAGTGGTAACCTTTCAAGCAAACTCCACAAAGCATCATATCCTACTACGAGAAGAGTTTCTTCTTCGAGTATTTCTTTTAATTGTTGTAAACATTGAATAAAACACAACGAAGAAGCATAGAATGCCACTTTAAGTGCTTAACGTCGAGTACATAACTTATGAGTGATTCACATCAAAGTACTTCATTTATGGTTGGTAACCATTAAAGAAAACATCACAAAACATCTTATCCAACCACGAGAATTGTTTCTTATCTCTGAGTACTTATTTTATGCGTAGTAACTATTAAATAAAACACTACAAAGCATCATATCATAAAATGAGAACTGTTTCTGACCAGAGTACTTCATTTAATTGTGGTAAACAATGAATAAAACACCGCAAAAAGGCATATATTACCACTCTAAGTGCTTCATGTCCCAGTACTTAATTTATGAGTGATTCTAATCAGAGTACTTCATTTATGGGTGGTAACTATTAAAGAAAACATCACAAAGCATATTATTCTACTATGAGAAGTGTTTCTTATCTGAGTACTTCATTTATGGGTGGTAACCTTTAAAAAAACACCACAAAGCATCATATCCTACTATGGGAAGCGTTCCTGATCAGAGTACTTCTTTTATGAGTGGTAATCTTTCAAGAAAACTCCAGAAAGCATCATATCTTACTACGAGAAGAGTTTCTTCTCCAAGTACTTCATTTAAGTGTTGTAAATAATGATTAAAACAAACTAAGAAGTATAGAATACCACTCTAAGTGCTTAATGTTGAGTACTTAAATTATGAGGGATTCAGATCATAGTATTTCATTTATGGATGATAACCATTAAAGAAAACATCACAAAGCATATTATTCTATTACGAGAAGTGTTTCTTATCTGAGTACTTCATTTATGGGTGGTAACCATTAAAGAAAACAACACAAAAGCATCATATCTTACTATTAAAAGAGTTTCTGATCAGTGTGCTTCATTTACGAGTGGTAACCATTCAAGAAAACTCCACAAAACATCATATCTTACTATTAAAAGAGTTTCTGATCAGTGTGCTTCATTTACGAGTGGTAACCATTCAAGAAAACTCCACAAAACATCATATCTTATTACGAGAAGAATTTCTTCTCCGAGCACTTCACATTTAAGTGTTGTTAACAATAAACAAAACACCACAAAAAGCATAGATTACCACTCTAAGTGCTTAATGTCCCAATACTTAATTTATTAGTGATTCTAATATGAGTACTTCATTTACGGGTGGTAACCATTAAAGAAAACAACACAAAGCAAATTATCTTGCTACGAGAAGTGTTTCTTATCTGAGTACTTCATTTATGGGGGGTAACCATTAAAGAGAACACCAAAAAGCATCATATCCTATTGTGCGAAGTGTTTCTGACGAGAGTAATTCATTTAATTGTTGTTAACAATGAATAATACACCACAAAAAAGGCATAAATTACCACTCTAAGTGCTTCATGTCCCTTTACTTAATATATGAGGGATTCTAATCAGTGTACTTCATTTATGGGTGGTACTATTAAAGAAAACATCACAAATCATATTATTCTACTACGAGAAGTGTTTCTTATATGAGTACTTCATTTAAGTGTTGTAAACAATGAATTAAACACAACGAAGAAGCATAAAATACCACTCTAAGTGCTTAATGTCGAGTACCTAACTTATTAGTGATTCAGATAAGAGTACTTCATTTATGGATGGTAACCATTAAAGAAAACATCACAAAGCATCTCATTCTATTACGAGAAGTGTTTCTTATCTGAGTACTTCATTATGGATGGTAACAATTAAAGAAAACACCACAAAACATCATATCATACTATGAGAAGTGTTTTTGACCAAAGTACTTCATTTATGAGAGACATTTCAAGAAAACTTCACAAAACATCAAATCTTACTACGAAAAGAGTTTCTTCTCCGAGTACTTCATTTAAGCGTTATAACCATTCACTAAAACACCACGAGGAAGCATAGAGTTCCACTCTAAGTGCTTCATGTGCGAGTACTTAATTTACGAGTGATTCTGATCAGAATACTTCTTTTACGGGTGCTAACCATTAAAGAAAACACCACAAAGCACAATATCTTACTACGAGAAGAGTTTCTTCTCCGAATACTTCATTTAAGTGTTGTAAACAGTGAATAAAACACAATGAAAAGCATAGAATACCCCTCCAAGTTATTAATGTCGAGTACTTAACTTATGAGTGATTCTGATCAGAGTACATCATTTATGGATGATAACCATTAAAGAAAACATCACAAAGCATATTATCGTACTCTGAGAGGTGTTTCATATTTGAGTACTTTATTTATGGGTGGTAACCATTAAAAAAAACACCACAAAGCATCATATCCTACTATGAGAAGAGTTTCTGATCAGAGTACTTCATTTATGAGTGGTAACCTTTCAAGCAAACTCCACAAAGCATCATATCCTACTACGAGAAGAGTTTCTTCTTCGAGTATTTCTTTTAATTGTTGTAAACATTGAATAAAACACAACGAAGAAGCATAGAATGCCACTTTAAGTGCTTAACGTCGAGTACATAACTTATGAGTGATTCACATCAAAGTACTTCATTTATGGTTGGTAACCATTAAAGAAAACATCACAAAACATCTTATCCAACCACGAGAATTGTTTCTTATCTCTGAGTACTTATTTTATGCGTAGTAACTATTAAATAAAACACTACAAAGCATCATATCATAAAATGAGAACTGTTTCTGACCAGAGTACTTCATTTAATTGTGGTAAACAATGAATAAAACACCGCAAAAAGGCATATATTACCACTCTAAGTGCTTCATGTCCCAGTACTTAATTTATGAGTGATTCTAATCAGAGTACTTCATTTATGGGTGGTAACTATTAAAGAAAACATCACAAAGCATATTATTCTACTATGAGAAGTGTTTCTTATCTGAGTACTTCATTTATGGGTGGTAACCTTTAAAAAAACACCACAAAGCATCATATCCTACTATGGGAAGCGTTCCTGATCAGAGTACTTCTTTTATGAGTGGTAATCTTTCAAGAAAACTCCAGAAAGCATCATATCTTACTACGAGAAGAGTTTCTTCTCCAAGTACTTCATTTAAGTGTTGTAAATAATGATTAAAACAAACTAAGAAGTATAGAATACCACTCTAAGTGCTTAATGTTGAGTACTTAAATTATGAGGGATTCAGATCATAGTATTTCATTTATGGATGATAACCATTAAAGAAAACATCACAAAGCATATTATTCTATTACGAGAAGTGTTTCTTATCTGAGTACTTCATTTATGGGTGGTAACCATTAAAGAAAACAACACAAAAGCATCATATCTTACTATTAAAAGAGTTTCTGATCAGTGTGCTTCATTTACGAGTGGTAACCATTCAAGAAAACTCCACAAAACATCATATCTTACTATTAAAAGAGTTTCTGATCAGTGTGCTTCATTTACGAGTGGTAACCATTCAAGAAAACTCCACAAAACATCATATCTTATTACGAGAAGAATTTCTTCTCCGAGCACTTCACATTTAAGTGTTGTTAACAATAAACAAAACACCACAAAAAGCATAGATTACCACTCTAAGTGCTTAATGTCCCAATACTTAATTTATTAGTGATTCTAATATGAGTACTTCATTTACGGGTGGTAACCATTAAAGAAAACAACACAAAGCAAATTATCTTGCTACGAGAAGTGTTTCTTATCTGAGTACTTCATTTATGGGGGGTAACCATTAAAGAGAACACCAAAAAGCATCATATCCTATTGTGCGAAGTGTTTCTGACGAGAGTAATTCATTTAATTGTTGTTAACAATGAATAATACACCACAAAAAAGGCATAAATTACCACTCTAAGTGCTTCATGTCCCTTTACTTAATATATGAGGGATTCTAATCAGTGTACTTCATTTATGGGTGGTACTATTAAAGAAAACATCACAAATCATATTATTCTACTACGAGAAGTGTTTCTTATATGAGTACTTCATTTAAGTGTTGTAAACAATGAATTAAACACAACGAAGAAGCATAAAATACCACTCTAAGTGCTTAATGTCGAGTACCTAACTTATTAGTGATTCAGATAAGAGTACTTCATTTATGGATGGTAACCATTAAAGAAAACATCACAAAGCATCTCATTCTATTACGAGAAGTGTTTCTTATCTGAGTACTTCATTATGGATGGTAACAATTAAAGAAAACACCACAAAACATCATATCATACTATGAGAAGTGTTTTTGACCAAAGTACTTCATTTATGAGAGACATTTCAAGAAAACTTCACAAAACATCAAATCTTACTACGAAAAGAGTTTCTTCTCCGAGTACTTCATTTAAGCGTTATAACCATTCACTAAAACACCACGAGGAAGCATAGAGTTCCACTCTAAGTGCTTCATGTGCGAGTACTTAATTTACGAGTGATTCTGATCAGAATACTTCTTTTACGGGTGCTAACCATTAAAGAAAACACCACAAAGCACAATATCTTACTACGAGAAGAGTTTCTTCTCCGAATACTTCATTTAAGTGTTGTAAACAGTGAATAAAACACAATGAAAAGCATAGAATACCCCTCCAAGTTATTAATGTCGAGTACTTAACTTATGAGTGATTCTGATCAGAGTACATCATTTATGGATGATAACCATTAAAGAAAACATCACAAAGCATATTATCGTACTCTGAGAGGTGTTTCATATTTGAGTACTTTATTTATGGGTGGTAACCATTAAAAAAAACACCACAAAGCATCATATCCTACTATGAGAAGAGTTTCTGATCAGAGTACTTCATTTATGAGTGGTAACCTTTCAAGCAAACTCCACAAAGCATCATATCCTACTACGAGAAGAGTTTCTTCTTCGAGTATTTCTTTTAATTGTTGTAAACATTGAATAAAACACAACGAAGAAGCATAGAATGCCACTTTAAGTGCTTAACGTCGAGTACATAACTTATGAGTGATTCACATCAAAGTACTTCATTTATGGTTGGTAACCATTAAAGAAAACATCACAAAACATCTTATCCAACCACGAGAATTGTTTCTTATCTCTGAGTACTTATTTTATGCGTAGTAACTATTAAATAAAACACTACAAAGCATCATATCATAAAATGAGAACTGTTTCTGACCAGAGTACTTCATTTAATTGTGGTAAACAATGAATAAAACACCGCAAAAAGGCATATATTACCACTCTAAGTGCTTCATGTCCCAGTACTTAATTTATGAGTGATTCTAATCAGAGTACTTCATTTATGGGTGGTAACTATTAAAGAAAACATCACAAAGCATATTATTCTACTATGAGAAGTGTTTCTTATCTGAGTACTTCATTTATGGGTGGTAACCTTTAAAAAAACACCACAAAGCATCATATCCTACTATGGGAAGCGTTCCTGATCAGAGTACTTCTTTTATGAGTGGTAATCTTTCAAGAAAACTCCAGAAAGCATCATATCTTACTACGAGAAGAGTTTCTTCTCCAAGTACTTCATTTAAGTGTTGTAAATAATGATTAAAACAAACTAAGAAGTATAGAATACCACTCTAAGTGCTTAATGTTGAGTACTTAAATTATGAGGGATTCAGATCATAGTATTTCATTTATGGATGATAACCATTAAAGAAAACATCACAAAGCATATTATTCTATTACGAGAAGTGTTTCTTATCTGAGTACTTCATTTATGGGTGGTAACCATTAAAGAAAACAACACAAAAGCATCATATCTTACTATTAAAAGAGTTTCTGATCAGTGTGCTTCATTTACGAGTGGTAACCATTCAAGAAAACTCCACAAAACATCATATCTTACTATTAAAAGAGTTTCTGATCAGTGTGCTTCATTTACGAGTGGTAACCATTCAAGAAAACTCCACAAAACATCATATCTTATTACGAGAAGAATTTCTTCTCCGAGCACTTCACATTTAAGTGTTGTTAACAATAAACAAAACACCACAAAAAGCATAGATTACCACTCTAAGTGCTTAATGTCCCAATACTTAATTTATTAGTGATTCTAATATGAGTACTTCATTTACGGGTGGTAACCATTAAAGAAAACAACACAAAGCAAATTATCTTGCTACGAGAAGTGTTTCTTATCTGAGTACTTCATTTATGGGGGGTAACCATTAAAGAAAACACCAAAAAGCATCATATCCTACTGTGCGAAGTGTTTCTGACGAGAGTAATTCATTTAATTGTTGTAAACAATGAATAATACACCACAAAAAAGGCATAAATTACCACTCTAAGTGCTTCATGTCCCTTTACTTAATATATGAGGGATTCTAATCAGTGTACTTCATTTATGGGTGGTACTATTAAAGAAAACATCACAAATCATATTATTCTACTACGAGAAGTGTTTCTTATATGAGTACTTCATTTAAGTGTTGTAAACAATGAATTAAACACAACGAAGAAGCATAAAATACCACTCTAAGTGCTTAATGTCGAGTACCTAACTTATTAGTGATTCAGATAAGAGTACTTCATTTATGGATGGTAACCATTAAAGAAAACATCACAAAGCATCTCATTCTATTACGAGAAGTGTTTCTTATCTGAGTACTTCATTATGGATGGTAACAATTAAAGAAAACACCACAAAACATCATATCATACTATGAGAAGTGTTTTTGACCAAAGTACTTCATTTATGAGAGACATTTCAAGAAAACTTCACAAAACATCAAATCTTACTACGAAAAGAGTTTCTTCTCCGAGTACTTCATTTAAGCGTTATAACCATTCACTAAAACACCACGAGGAAGCATAGAGTTCCACTCTAAGTGCTTCATGTGCGAGTACTTAATTTACGAGTGATTCTGATCAGAATACTTCTTTTACGGGTGCTAACCATTAAAGAAAACACCACAAAGCACAATATCTTACTACGAGAAGAGTTTCTTCTCCGAATACTTCATTTAAGTGTTGTAAACAGTGAATAAAACACAATGAAAAGCATAGAATACCCCTCCAAGTTATTAATGTCGAGTACTTAACTTATGAGTGATTCTGATCAGAGTACATCATTTATGGATGATAACCATTAAAGAAAACATCACAAAGCATATTATCGTACTCTGAGAGGTGTTTCATATTTGAGTACTTTATTTATGGGTGGTAACCATTAAAAAAAACACCACAAAGCATCATATCCTACTATGAGAAGAGTTTCTGATCAGAGTACTTCATTTATGAGTGGTAACCTTTCAAGCAAACTCCACAAAGCATCATATCCTACTACGAGAAGAGTTTCTTCTTCGAGTATTTCTTTTAATTGTTGTAAACATTGAATAAAACACAACGAAGAAGCATAGAATGCCACTTTAAGTGCTTAACGTCGAGTACATAACTTATGAGTGATTCACATCAAAGTACTTCATTTATGGTTGGTAACCATTAAAGAAAACATCACAAAACATCTTATCCAACCACGAGAATTGTTTCTTATCTCTGAGTACTTATTTTATGCGTAGTAACTATTAAATAAAACACTACAAAGCATCATATCATAAAATGAGAACTGTTTCTGACCAGAGTACTTCATTTAATTGTGGTAAACAATGAATAAAACACCGCAAAAAGGCATATATTACCACTCTAAGTGCTTCATGTCCCAGTACTTAATTTATGAGTGATTCTAATCAGAGTACTTCATTTATGGGTGGTAACTATTAAAGAAAACATCACAAAGCATATTATTCTACTATGAGAAGTGTTTCTTATCTGAGTACTTCATTTATGGGTGGTAACCTTTAAAAAAACACCACAAAGCATCATATCCTACTATGGGAAGCGTTCCTGATCAGAGTACTTCTTTTATGAGTGGTAATCTTTCAAGAAAACTCCAGAAAGCATCATATCTTACTACGAGAAGAGTTTCTTCTCCAAGTACTTCATTTAAGTGTTGTAAATAATGATTAAAACAAACTAAGAAGTATAGAATACCACTCTAAGTGCTTAATGTTGAGTACTTAAATTATGAGGGATTCAGATCATAGTATTTCATTTATGGATGATAACCATTAAAGAAAACATCACAAAGCATATTATTCTATTACGAGAAGTGTTTCTTATCTGAGTACTTCATTTATGGGTGGTAACCATTAAAGAAAACAACACAAAAGCATCATATCTTACTATTAAAAGAGTTTCTGATCAGTGTGCTTCATTTACGAGTGGTAACCATTCAAGAAAACTCCACAAAACATCATATCTTACTATTAAAAGAGTTTCTGATCAGTGTGCTTCATTTACGAGTGGTAACCATTCAAGAAAACTCCACAAAACATCATATCTTATTACGAGAAGAATTTCTTCTCCGAGCACTTCACATTTAAGTGTTGTTAACAATAAACAAAACACCACAAAAAGCATAGATTACCACTCTAAGTGCTTAATGTCCCAATACTTAATTTATTAGTGATTCTAATATGAGTACTTCATTTACGGGTGGTAACCATTAAAGAAAACAACACAAAGCAAATTATCTTGCTACGAGAAGTGTTTCTTATCTGAGTACTTCATTTATGGGGGGTAACCATTAAAGAAAACACCAAAAAGCATCATATCCTACTGTGCGAAGTGTTTCTGACCAGAGTAATTCATTTAATTGTTGTAAACAATGAATAATACACCACAAAAAAGGCATAAATTACCACTCTAAGTGCTTCATGTCCCTTTACTTAATATATGAGGGATTCTAATCAGTGTACTTCATTTATGGGTGGTACTATTAAAGAAAACATCACAAATCATATTATTCTACTACGAGAAGTGTTTCTTATATGAGTACTTCATTTAAGTGTTGTAAACAATGAATTAAACACAACGAAGAAGCATAAAATACCACTCTAAGTGCTTAATGTCGAGTACCTAACTTATTAGTGATTCAGATAAGAGTACTTCATTTATGGATGGTAACCATTAAAGAAAACATCACAAAGCATCTCATTCTATTACGAGAAGTGTTTCTTATCTGAGTACTTCATTATGGATGGTAACAATTAAAGAAAACACCACAAAACATCATATCATACTATGAGAAGTGTTTTTGACCAAAGTACTTCATTTATGAGAGACATTTCAAGAAAACTTCACAAAACATCAAATCTTACTACGAAAAGAGTTTCTTCTCCGAGTACTTCATTTAAGCGTTATAACCATTCACTAAAACACCACGAGGAAGCATAGAGTTCCACTCTAAGTGCTTCATGTGCGAGTACTTAATTTACGAGTGATTCTGATCAGAATACTTCTTTTACGGGTGCTAACCATTAAAGAAAACACCACAAAGCACAATATCTTACTACGAGAAGAGTTTCTTCTCCGAATACTTCATTTAAGTTTTGTAAACAGTGAATAAAACACAATGAAAAGCATAGAATACCCCTCCAAGTTATTAATGTCGAGTACTTAACTTATGAGTGATTCTGATCAGAGTACATCATTTATGGATGATAACCATTAAAGAAAACATCACAAAGCATATTATCGTACTCTGAGAGGTGTTTCATATTTGAGTACTTTATTTATGGGTGGTAACCATTAAAAAAAACACCACAAAGCATCATATCCTACTATGAGAAGAGTTTCTGATCAGAGTACTTCATTTATGAGTGGTAACCTTTCAAGCAAACTCCACAAAGCATCATATCCTACTACGAGAAGAGTTTCTTCTTCGAGTATTTCTTTTAATTGTTGTAAACATTGAATAAAACACAACGAAGAAGCATAGAATGCCACTTTAAGTGCTTAACGTCGAGTACATAACTTATGAGTGATTCACATCAAAGTACTTCATTTATGGTTGGTAACCATTAAAGAAAACATCACAAAACATCTTATCCAACCACGAGAATTGTTTCTTATCTCTGAGTACTTATTTTATGCGTAGTAACTATTAAATAAAACACTACAAAGCATCATATCATAAAATGAGAACTGTTTCTGACCAGAGTACTTCATTTAATTGTGGTAAACAATGAATAAAACACCGCAAAAAGGCATATATTACCACTCTAAGTGCTTCATGTCCCAGTACTTAATTTATGAGTGATTCTAATCAGAGTACTTCATTTATGGGTGGTAACTATTAAAGAAAACATCACAAAGCATATTATTCTACTATGAGAAGTGTTTCTTATCTGAGTACTTCATTTATGGGTGGTAACCTTTAAAAAAACACCACAAAGCATCATATCCTACTATGGGAAGCGTTCCTGATCAGAGTACTTCTTTTATGAGTGGTAATCTTTCAAGAAAACTCCAGAAAGCATCATATCTTACTACGAGAAGAGTTTCTTCTCCAAGTACTTCATTTAAGTGTTGTAAATAATGATTAAAACAAACTAAGAAGTATAGAATACCACTCTAAGTGCTTAATGTTGAGTACTTAAATTATGAGGGATTCAGATCATAGTATTTCATTTATGGATGATAACCATTAAAGAAAACATCACAAAGCATATTATTCTATTACGAGAAGTGTTTCTTATCTGAGTACTTCATTTATGGGTGGTAACCATTAAAGAAAACAACACAAAAGCATCATATCTTACTATTAAAAGAGTTTCTGATCAGTGTGCTTCATTTACGAGTGGTAACCATTCAAGAAAACTCCACAAAACATCATATCTTACTATTAAAAGAGTTTCTGATCAGTGTGCTTCATTTACGAGTGGTAACCATTCAAGAAAACTCCACAAAACATCATATCTTATTACGAGAAGAATTTCTTCTCCGAGCACTTCACATTTAAGTGTTGTTAACAATAAACAAAACACCACAAAAAGCATAGATTACCACTCTAAGTGCTTAATGTCCCAATACTTAATTTATTAGTGATTCTAATATGAGTACTTCATTTACGGGTGGTAACCATTAAAGAAAACAACACAAAGCAAATTATCTTGCTACGAGAAGTGTTTCTTATCTGAGTACTTCATTTATGGGGGGTAACCATTAAAGAAAACACCAAAAAGCATCATATCCTACTGTGCGAAGTGTTTCTGACCAGAGTAATTCATTTAATTGTTGTAAACAATGAATAATACACCACAAAAAAGGCATAAATTACCACTCTAAGTGCTTCATGTCCCTTTACTTAATATATGAGGGATTCTAATCAGTGTACTTCATTTATGGGTGGTACTATTAAAGAAAACATCACAAATCATATTATTCTACTACGAGAAGTGTTTCTTATATGAGTACTTCATTTAAGTGTTGTAAACAATGAATTAAACACAACGAAGAAGCATAAAATACCACTCTAAGTGCTTAATGTCGAGTACCTAACTTATTAGTGATTCAGATAAGAGTACTTCATTTATGGATGGTAACCATTAAAGAAAACATCACAAAGCATCTCATTCTATTACGAGAAGTGTTTCTTATCTGAGTACTTCATTATGGATGGTAACAATTAAAGAAAACACCACAAAACATCATATCATACTATGAGAAGTGTTTTTGACCAAAGTACTTCATTTATGAGAGACATTTCAAGAAAACTTCACAAAACATCAAATCTTACTACGAAAAGAGTTTCTTCTCCGAGTACTTCATTTAAGCGTTATAACCATTCACTAAAACACCACGAGGAAGCATAGAGTTCCACTCTAAGTGCTTCATGTGCGAGTACTTAATTTACGAGTGATTCTGATCAGAATACTTCTTTTACGGGTGCTAACCATTAAAGAAAACACCACAAAGCACAATATCTTACTACGAGAAGAGTTTCTTCTCCGAATACTTCATTTAAGTGTTGTAAACAGTGAATAAAACACAATGAAAAGCATAGAATACCCCTCCAAGTTATTAATGTCGAGTACTTAACTTATGAGTGATTCTGATCAGAGTACATCATTTATGGATGATAACCATTAAAGAAAACATCACAAAGCATATTATCGTACTCTGAGAGGTGTTTCATATTTGAGTACTTTATTTATGGGTGGTAACCATTAAAAAAAACACCACAAAGCATCATATCCTACTATGAGAAGAGTTTCTGATCAGAGTACTTCATTTATGAGTGGTAACCTTTCAAGCAAACTCCACAAAGCATCATATCCTACTACGAGAAGAGTTTCTTCTTCGAGTATTTCTTTTAATTGTTGTAAACATTGAATAAAACACAACGAAGAAGCATAGAATGCCACTTTAAGTGCTTAACGTCGAGTACATAACTTATGAGTGATTCACATCAAAGTACTTCATTTATGGTTGGTAACCATTAAAGAAAACATCACAAAACATCTTATCCAACTACGAGAATTGTTTCTTATCTCTGAGTACTTATTTTATGCGTAGTAACCATTAAATAAAACACTACAAAGCATCATATCATAAAATGAGAACTGTTTCTGACCAGAGTACTTCATTTAATTGTGGTAAACAATGAATAAAACACCGCAAAAAGGCATAAATTACCACTCTAAGTGCTTCATGTCCCAGTACTTAATTTATGAGTGATTCTAATCAGAGTACTTCATTTATGGGTGGTAACTATTAAAGAAAACATCACAAAGCATATTATTCTACTATGAGAAGTGTTTCTTATCTGAGTACTTCATTTATGGGTGGTAACCTTTAAAAAAACACCACAAAGCATCATATCCTACTATGGGAAGCGTTCCTGATCAGAGTACTTCTTTTATGAGTGGTAATGTTTCAAGAAAACTCCAGAAAGCATCATATCTTACTACGAGAAGAGTTTCTTCTCCAAGTACTTCATTTAAGTGTTGTAAATAATGATTAAAACAAACAAAGAAGTATAGAATACCACTCTAAGTGCTTAATGTTGAGTACTTAAATTATGAGGGATTCAGATCATAGTATTTCATTTATGGATGATAACCATTAAAGAAAACATCACAAAGCATATTATTCTATTACGAGAAGTGTTTCTTATCTGAGTACTTCATTTATGGGTGGTAACCAATAAAGAAAACAACACAAAAGCATCATATCTTACTATTAAAAGAGTTTCTGATCAGTGTGCTTCATTTACGAGTGGTAACCATTCAAGAAAACTCCACAAAACATCATATCTTACTATTAAAAGAGTTTCTGATCAGTGTGCTTCATTTACGAGTGGTAACCATTCAAGAAAACTCCACAAAACATCATATCTTATTACGAGAAGAATTTCTTCTCCGAGCACTTCACATTTAAGTGTTGTAAACAATAAACAAAACACCACAAAAAGCATAGATTACCACTCTAAGTGCTTAATGTTGAGTACTTAAATTATGAGGGATTCAGATCATAGTATTTCATTTATGGATGGTAACCATTAAAGAAAACATCACAAAGCATATTATTCTATTACGAGAAGTGTTTCTTATCTGAGTACTTCATTTATGGGTGGTAACCATTAAGGAAAACACCACAAAAGCATCATATCTTACTATTAAAAGAGTTTCTGAAAAGTGTGCTTCATTTACGAGTGGTAACCATTCAAGAAAACTCCCCAAAACATCATATCTTATTACGAGAAGAATTTCTTCTCCGAGCACTTCACATTTAAGTGTTGTAAACAATAAACAAAACACCACAAAAAGCATAGATTACCACTCTAAGTGCTTAATGTCCCAATACTTAATTTATTAGTGATTCTAATATGAGTACTTCATTTACGGGTGGTAACCATTAAAGAAAACAACACAAAGCAAATTATCCTGCTACGAGAAGTGTTTCTTATCTGAGTACTTCATTTATGGGTGGTAACCATTAAGGAAAACACCAAAAAGCATCATATCCTACTGTGCGAAGTGTTTCTGACGAGAGTAATTCATTTAATTGTTGTAAACAATGAATAATACACCACAAAAAAGGCATAAATTACCACTCTAAGTGCTTCATGTCCCTTTACTTAATATATGAGGGATTCTAATCAGTGTACTTCATTTATGGGTGGTACTATTAAAGAAAACATCACAAATCATATTATTCTACTACGAGAAGTGTTTCTTATATGAGTACTTCATTTAAGTGTTGTAAACAATGAATTAAACACAACGAAGAAGCATAAAATACCACTCTAAGTGCTTAATGTCGAGTACCTAACTTATTAGTGATTCAGATAAGAGTACTTCATTTATGGATGGTAACCATTAAAGAAAACATCACAAAGCATCTCATTCTATTACGAGAAGTGTTTCTTATCTGAGTACTTCATTATGGATGGTAACAATTAAAGAAAACACCACAAAACATCATATCATACTATGAGAAGTGTTTTTGACCAAAGTACTTCATTTATGAGAGACATTTCAAGAAAACTTCACAAAACATCAAATCTTACTACGAAAAGAGTTTCTTCTCCGAGTACTTCATTTAAGCGTTATAACCATTCACTAAAACACCACGAGGAAGCATAGAGTTCCACTCTAAGTGCTTCATGTGCGAGTACTTAATTTACGAGTGATTCTGATCAGAATACTTCTTTTACGGGTGCTAACCATTAAAGAAAACACCACAAAGCACAATATCTTACTACGAGAAGAGTTTCTTCTCCGAATACTTCATTTAAGTGTTGTAAACAGTGAATAAAACACAATGAAAAGCATAGAATACCCCTCCAAGTTATTAATGTCGAGTACTTAACTTATGAGTGATTCTGATCAGAGTACATCATTTATGGATGATAACCATTAAAGAAAACATCACAAAGCATATTATCGTACTCTGAGATGTGTTTCATATTTGAGTACTTTATTTATGGGTGGTAACCATTAAAAAAAACACCACAAAGCATCATATCCTACTATGAGAAGAGTTTCTGATCAGAGTACTTCATTTATGAGTGGTAACCTTTCAAGCAAACTCCACAAAGCATCATATCCTACTACGAGAAGAGTTTCTTCTTCGAGTATTTCTTTTAATTGTTGTAAACATTGAATAAAACACAACGAAGAAGCATAGAATGCCACTTTAAGTGCTTAACGTCGAGTACATAACTTATGAGTGATTCACATCAAAGTACTTCATTTATGGTTGGTAACCATTAAAGAAAACATCACAAAACATCTTATCCAACCACGAGAATTGTTTCTTATCTCTGAGTACTTATTTTATGCGTAGTAACTATTAAATAAAACACTACAAAGCATCATATCATAAAATGAGAACTGTTTCTGACCAGAGTACTTCATTTAATTGTGGTAAACAATGAATAAAACACCGCAAAAAGGCATATATTACCACTCTAAGTGCTTCATGTCCCAGTACTTAATTTATGAGTGATTCTAATCAGAGTACTTCATTTATGGGTGGTAACTATTAAAGAAAACATCACAAAGCATATTATTCTACTATGAGAAGTGTTTCTTATCTGAGTACTTCATTTATGGGTGGTAACCTTTAAAAAAACACCACAAAGCATCATATCCTACTATGGGAAGCGTTCCTGATCAGAGTACTTCTTTTATGAGTGGTAATCTTTCAAGAAAACTCCAGAAAGCATCATATCTTACTACGAGAAGAGTTTCTTCTCCAAGTACTTCATTTAAGTGTTGTAAATAATGATTAAAACAAACTAAGAAGTATAGAATACCACTCTAAGTGCTTAATGTTGAGTACTTAAATTATGAGGGATTCAGATCATAGTATTTCATTTATGGATGATAACCATTAAAGAAAACATCACAAAGCATATTATTCTATTACGAGAAGTGTTTCTTATCTGAGTACTTCATTTATGGGTGGTAACCATTAAAGAAAACAACACAAAAGCATCATATCTTACTATTAAAAGAGTTTCTGATCAGTGTGCTTCATTTACGAGTGGTAACCATTCAAGAAAACTCCACAAAACATCATATCTTACTATTAAAAGAGTTTCTGATCAGTGTGCTTCATTTACGAGTGGTAACCATTCAAGAAAACTCCACAAAACATCATATCTTATTACGAGAAGAATTTCTTCTCCGAGCACTTCACATTTAAGTGTTGTTAACAATAAACAAAACACCACAAAAAGCATAGATTACCACTCTAAGTGCTTAATGTCCCAATACTTAATTTATTAGTGATTCTAATATGAGTACTTCATTTACGGGTGGTAACCATTAAAGAAAACAACACAAAGCAAATTATCTTGCTACGAGAAGTGTTTCTTATCTGAGTACTTCATTTATGGGGGGTAACCATTAAAGAAAACACCAAAAAGCATCATATCCTACTGTGCGAAGTGTTTCTGACCAGAGTAATTCATTTAATTGTTGTAAACAATGAATAATACACCACAAAAAAGGCATAAATTACCACTCTAAGTGCTTCATGTCCCTTTACTTAATATATGAGGGATTCTAATCAGTGTACTTCATTTATGGGTGGTACTATTAAAGAAAACATCACAAATCATATTATTCTACTACGAGAAGTGTTTCTTATATGAGTACTTCATTTAAGTGTTGTAAACAATGAATTAAACACAACGAAGAAGCATAAAATACCACTCTAAGTGCTTAATGTCGAGTACCTAACTTATTAGTGATTCAGATAAGAGTACTTCATTTATGGATGGTAACCATTAAAGAAAACATCACAAAGCATCTCATTCTATTACGAGAAGTGTTTCTTATCTGAGTACTTCATTATGGATGGTAACAATTAAAGAAAACACCACAAAACATCATATCATACTATGAGAAGTGTTTTTGACCAAAGTACTTCATTTATGAGAGACATTTCAAGAAAACTTCACAAAACATCAAATCTTACTACGAAAAGAGTTTCTTCTCCGAGTACTTCATTTAAGCGTTATAACCATTCACTAAAACACCACGAGGAAGCATAGAGTTCCACTTTAAGTGCTTCATGTGCGAGTACTTAATTTACGAGTGATTCTGATCAGAATACTTCTTTTACGGGTGCTAACCATTAAAGAAAACACCACAAAGCACAATATCTTACTACGAGAAGAGTTTCTTCTCCGAATACTTCATTTAAGTGTTGTAAACAGTGAATAAAACACAATGAAAAGCATAGAATACCCCTCCAAGTTATTAATGTCGAGTACTTAACTTATGAGTGATTCTGATCAGAGTACATCATTTATGGATGATAACCATTAAAGAAAACATCACAAAGCATATTATCGTACTCTGAGAGGTGTTTCATATTTGAGTACTTTATTTATGGGTGGTAACCATTAAAAAAAAACACCACAAAGCATCATATCCTACTATGAGAAGAGTTTCTGATCAGAGTACTTCATTTATGAGTGGTAACCTTTCAAGCAAACTCCACAAAGCATCATATCCTACTACGAGAAGAGTTTCTTCTTCGAGTATTTCTTTTAATTGTTGTAAACATTGAATAAAACATAACGAAGAAGCATAGAATGCCACTTTAAGTGCTTAACGTCGAGTACATAACTTATGAGTGATTCACATCAAAGTACTTCATTTATGATTGGTAACCATTAAAGAAAACATCACAAAACATCTTATCCAACTACGAGAATTGTTTCTTATCTCTGAGTACTTATTTTATGCGTAGTAACCATTAAATAAAACACTACAAAGCATCATATCATAAAATGAGAACTGTTTCTGACCAGAGTACTTCATTTAATTGTGGTAAACAATGAATAAAACACCGCAAAAAGGCATAAATTACCACTCTAAGTGCTTCATGTCCCAATACTTAATTTATGAGTGATTCTAATCAGAGTACTTCATTTATGGGTGGTAACTATTAAAGAAAACATCACAAAGCATATTATTCTACTATGAGAAGTGTTTCTTATCTGAGTACTTCATTTATGGGTGGTAACCTTTAAAAAAACACCACAAAGCATCATATCCTACTATGGGAAGCGTTCCTGATCAGAGTACTTCTTTTATGAGTGGTAATCTTTCAAGAAAACTCCAGAAAGCATCATATCTTACTACGAGAAGAGTTTCTTCTCCAAGTACTTCATTTAAGTGTTGTAAATAATGATTAAAACAAACAAAGAAGTATAGAATACCACTCTAAGTGCTTAATGTTGAGTACTTAAATTATGAGGGATTCAGATCATAGTATTTCATTTATGGATGATAACCATTAAAGAAAACATCACAAAGCATATTATTCTATTACGAGAAGTGTTTCTTATCTGAGTACTTCATTTATGGGTGGTAACCAATAAAGAAAACAAAACAAAAGCATCATATCTTACTATTAAAAGAGTTTCTGATCAGTGTGCTTCATTTACGAGTGGTAACCATTCAAGAAAACTCCACAAAACATCATATCTTACTATTAAAAGAGTTTCTGATCAGTGTGCTTCATTTACGAGTGGTAACCATTCAAGAAAACTCCACAAAACATCATATCTTATTACGAGAAGAATTTCTTCTCCGAGCACTTCACATTTAAGTGTTGTAAACAATAAACAAAACACCACAAAAAGCATAGATTACCACTCTAAGTGCTTAATGTTGAGTACTTAAATTATGAGGGATTCAGATCATAGTATTTCATTTATGGATGATAACCATTAAAGAAAACATCACAAAGCATATTATTCTATTACGAGAAGTGTTTCTTATCTGAGTACTTCATTTATGGGTGGTAACCATTAAGGAAAACACCACAAAAGCATCATATCTTACTATTAAAAGAGTTTCTGAAAAGTGTGCTTCATTTACGAGTGGTAACCATTCAAGAAAACTCCCCAAAACATCATATCTTATTACGAGAAGAATTTCTTCTCCGAGCACTTCACATTTAAGTGTTGTAAACAATAAACAAAACACCACAAAAAGCATAGATTACCACTCTAAGTGCTTAATGTCCCAATACTTAATTTATTAGTGATTCTAATATGAGTACTTCATTTACGGGTGGTAACCATTAAAGAAAACAACACAAAGCAAATTATCCTGCTACGAGAAATGTTTCTTATCTGAGTACTTCATTTATGGGTGGTAACCATTAAGGAAAACACCAAAAAGCATCATATCCTACTGTGCGAAGTGTTTCTGACCAGAGTAATTCATTTAATTGTTGTAAACAATGAATAATACACCACAAAAAAGGCATAAATTACCACTCTAAGTGCTTCATGTCCCTTTACTTAATATATGAGGGATTCTAATCAGTGTACTTCATTTATGGGTGGTACTATTAAAGAAAACATCACAAATCATATTATTCTACTACGAGAAGTGTTTCTTATATGAGTACTTCATTTAAGTGTTGTAAACAATGAATTAAACACAACGAAGAAGCATAAAATACCACTCTAAGTGCTTAATGTCGAGTACCTAACTTATTAGTGATTCAGATAAGAGTACTTCATTTATGGATGGTAACCATTAAAGAAAACATCACAAAACATCTTATCCAACCACGAGAATTGTTTCTTATCTCTGAGTACTTATTTTATGCGTAGTAACTATTAAATAAAACACTACAAAGCATCATATCATAAAATGAGAACTGTTTCTGACCAGAGTACTTCATTTAATTGTGGTAAACAATGAATAAAACACCGCAAAAAGGCATATATTACCACTCTAAGTGCTTCATGTCCCAGTACTTAATTTATGAGTGATTCTAATCAGAGTACTTCATTTATGGGTGGTAACTATTAAAGAAAACATCACAAAGCATATTATTCTACTATGAGAAGTGTTTCTTATCTGAGTACTTCATTTATGGGTGGTAACCTTTAAAAAAACACCACAAAGCATCATATCCTACTATGGGAAGCGTTCCTGATCAGAGTACTTCTTTTATGAGTGGTAATCTTTCAAGAAAACTCCAGAAAGCATCATATCTTACTACGAGAAGAGTTTCTTCTCCAAGTACTTCATTTAAGTGTTGTAAATAATGATTAAAACAAACTAAGAAGTATAGAATACCACTCTAAGTGCTTAATGTTGAGTACTTAAATTATGAGGGATTCAGATCATAGTATTTCATTTATGGATGATAACCATTAAAGAAAACATCACAAAGCATATTATTCTATTACGAGAAGTGTTTCTTATCTGAGTACTTCATTTATGGGTGGTAACCATTAAAGAAAACAACACAAAAGCATCATATCTTACTATTAAAAGAGTTTCTGATCAGTGTGCTTCATTTACGAGTGGTAACCATTCAAGAAAACTCCACAAAACATCATATCTTACTATTAAAAGAGTTTCTGATCAGTGTGCTTCATTTACGAGTGGTAACCATTCAAGAAAACTCCACAAAACATCATATCTTATTACGAGAAGAATTTCTTCTCCGAGCACTTCACATTTAAGTGTTGTTAACAATAAACAAAACACCACAAAAAGCATAGATTACCACTCTAAGTGCTTAATGTCCCAATACTTAATTTATTAGTGATTCTAATATGAGTACTTCATTTACGGGTGGTAACCATTAAAGAAAACAACACAAAGCAAATTATCTTGCTACGAGAAGTGTTTCTTATCTGAGTACTTCATTTATGGGGGGTAACCATTAAAGAAAACACCAAAAAGCATCATATCCTACTGTGCGAAGTGTTTCTGACCAGAGTAATTCATTTAATTGTTGTAAACAATGAATAATACACCACAAAAAAGGCATAAATTACCACTCTAAGTGCTTCATGTCCCTTTACTTAATATATGAGGGATTCTAATCAGTGTACTTCATTTATGGGTGGTACTATTAAAGAAAACATCACAAATCATATTATTCTACTACGAGAAGTGTTTCTTATATGAGTACTTCATTTAAGTGTTGTAAACAATGAATTAAACACAACGAAGAAGCATAAAATACCACTCTAAGTGCTTAATGTCGAGTACCTAACTTATTAGTGATTCAGATAAGAGTACTTCATTTATGGATGGTAACCATTAAAGAAAACATCACAAAGCATCTCATTCTATTACGAGAAGTGTTTCTTATCTGAGTACTTCATTATGGATGGTAACAATTAAAGAAAACACCACAAAACATCATATCATACTATGAGAAGTGTTTTTGACCAAAGTACTTCATTTATGAGAGACATTTCAAGAAAACTTCACAAAACATCAAATCTTACTACGAAAAGAGTTTCTTCTCCGAGTACTTCATTTAAGCGTTATAACCATTCACTAAAACACCACGAGGAAGCATAGAGTTCCACTTTAAGTGCTTCATGTGCGAGTACTTAATTTACGAGTGATTCTGATCAGAATACTTCTTTTACGGGTGCTAACCATTAAAGAAAACACCACAAAGCACAATATCTTACTACGAGAAGAGTTTCTTCTCCGAATACTTCATTTAAGTGTTGTAAACAGTGAATAAAACACAATGAAAAGCATAGAATACCCCTCCAAGTTATTAATGTCGAGTACTTAACTTATGAGTGATTCTGATCAGAGTACATCATTTATGGATGATAACCATTAAAGAAAACATCACAAAGCATATTATCGTACTCTGAGAGGTGTTTCATATTTGAGTACTTTATTTATGGGTGGTAACCATTAAAAAAAAACACCACAAAGCATCATATCCTACTATGAGAAGAGTTTCTGATCAGAGTACTTCATTTATGAGTGGTAACCTTTCAAGCAAACTCCACAAAGCATCATATCCTACTACGAGAAGAGTTTCTTCTTCGAGTATTTCTTTTAATTGTTGTAAACATTGAATAAAACATAACGAAGAAGCATAGAATGCCACTTTAAGTGCTTAACGTCGAGTACATAACTTATGAGTGATTCACATCAAAGTACTTCATTTATGGTTGGTAACCATTAAAGAAAACATCACAAAACATCTTATCCAACTACGAGAATTGTTTCTTATCTCTGAGTACTTATTTTATGCGTAGTAACCATTAAATAAAACACTACAAAGCATCATATCATAAAATGAGAACTGTTTCTGACCAGAGTACTTCATTTAATTGTGGTAAACAATGAATAAAACACCGCAAAAAGGCATAAATTACCACTCTAAGTGCTTCATGTCCCAATACTTAATTTATGAGTGATTCTAATCAGAGTACTTCATTTATGGGTGGTAACTATTAAAGAAAACATCACAAAGCATATTATTCTACTATGAGAAGTGTTTCTTATCTGAGTACTTCATTTATGGGTGGTAACCTTTAAAAAAACACCACAAAGCATCATATCCTACTATGGGAAGCGTTCCTGATCAGAGTACTTCTTTTATGAGTGGTAATCTTTCAAGAAAACTCCAGAAAGCATCATATCTTACTACGAGAAGAGTTTCTTCTCCAAGTACTTCATTTAAGTGTTGTAAATAATGATTAAAACAAACAAAGAAGTATAGAATACCACTCTAAGTGCTTAATGTTGAGTACTTAAATTATGAGGGATTCAGATCATAGTATTTCATTTATGGATGATAACCATTAAAGAAAACATCACAAAGCATATTATTCTATTACGAGAAGTGTTTCTTATCTGAGTACTTCATTTATGGGTGGTAACCAATAAAGAAAACAAAACAAAAGCATCATATCTTACTATTAAAAGAGTTTCTGATCAGTGTGCTTCATTTACGAGTGGTAACCATTCAAGAAAACTCCACAAAACATCATATCTTACTATTAAAAGAGTTTCTGATCAGTGTGCTTCATTTACGAGTGGTAACCATTCAAGAAAACTCCACAAAACATCATATCTTATTACGAGAAGAATTTCTTCTCCGAGCACTTCACATTTAAGTGTTGTAAACAATAAACAAAACACCACAAAAAGCATAGATTACCACTCTAAGTGCTTAATGTTGAGTACTTAAATTATGAGGGATTCAGATCATAGTATTTCATTTATGGATGATAACCATTAAAGAAAACATCACAAAGCATATTATTCTATTACGAGAAGTGTTTCTTATCTGAGTACTTCATTTATGGGTGGTAACCATTAAGGAAAACACCACAAAAGCATCATATCTTACTATTAAAAGAGTTTCTGAAAAGTGTGCTTCATTTACGAGTGGTAACCATTCAAGAAAACTCCCCAAAACATCATATCTTATTACGAGAAGAATTTCTTCTCCGAGCACTTCACATTTAAGTGTTGTAAACAATAAACAAAACACCACAAAAAGCATAGATTACCACTCTAAGTGCTTAATGTCCCAATACTTAATTTATTAGTGATTCTAATATGAGTACTTCATTTACGGGTGGTAACCATTAAAGAAAACAACACAAAGCAAATTATCCTGCTACGAGAAGTGTTTCTTATCTGAGTACTTCATTTATGGGTGGTAACCATTAAGGAAAACACCAAAAAGCATCATATCCTACTGTGCGAAGTGTTTCTGACCAGAGTAATTCATTTAATTGTTGTAAACAATGAATAATACACCACAAAAAAGGCATAAATTACCACTCTAAGTGCTTCATGTCCCTTTACTTAATATATGAGGGATTCTAATCAGTGTACTTCATTTATGGGTGGTACTATTAAAGAAAACATCACAAATCATATTATTCTACTACGAGAAGTGTTTCTTATATGAGTACTTCATTTAAGTGTTGTAAACAATGAATTAAACACAACGAAGAAGCATAAAATACCACTCTAAGTGCTTAATGTCGAGTACCTAACTTATTAGTGATTCAGATAAGAGTACTTCATTTATGGATGGTAACCATTAAAGAAAACATCACAAAGCATCTCATTCTATTACGAGAAGTGTTTCTTATCTGAGTACTTCATTATGGATGGTAACAATTAAAGAAAACACCACAAAACATCATATCATACTATGAGAAGTGTTTTTGACCAAAGTACTTCATTTATGAGAGACATTTCAAGAAAACTTCACAAAACATCAAATCTTACTACGAAAAGAGTTTCTTCTCCGAGTACTTCATTTAAGCGTTATAACCATTCACTAAAACACCACGAGGAAGCATAGAGTTCCACTCTAAGTGCTTCATGTGCGAGTACTTAATTTACGAGTGATTCTGATCAGAATACTTCTTTTACGGGTGCTAACCATTAAAGAAAACACCACAAAGCACAATATCTTACTACGAGAAGAGTTTCTTCTCCGAATACTTCATTTAAGTGTTGTAAACAGTGAATAAAACACAATGAAAAGCATAGAATACCCCTCCAAGTTATTAATGTCGAGTACTTAACTTATGAGTGATTCTGATCAGAGTACATCATTTATGGATGATAACCATTAAAGAAAACATCACAAAGCATATTATCGTACTCTGAGAGGTGTTTCATATTTGAGTACTTTATTTATGGGTGGTAACCATTAAAAAAAACACCACAAAGCATCATATCCTACTATGAGAAGAGTTTCTGATCAGAGTACTTCATTTATGAGTGGTAACCTTTCAAGCAAACTCCACAAAGCATCATATCCTACTACGAGAAGAGTTTCTTCTTCGAGTATTTCTTTTAATTGTTGTAAACATTGAATAAAACACAACGAAGAAGCATAGAATGCCACTTTAAGTGCTTAACGTCGAGTACATAACTTATGAGTGATTCACATCAAAGTACTTCATTTATGGTTGGTAACCATTAAAGAAAACATCACAAAACATCTTATCCAACCACGAGAATTGTTTCTTATCTCTGAGTACTTATTTTATGCGTAGTAACTATTAAATAAAACACTACAAAGCATCATATCATAAAATGAGAACTGTTTCTGACCAGAGTACTTCATTTAATTGTGGTAAACAATGAATAAAACACCGCAAAAAGGCATATATTACCACTCTAAGTGCTTCATGTCCCAGTACTTAATTTATGAGTGATTCTAATCAGAGTACTTCATTTATGGGTGGTAACTATTAAAGAAAACATCACAAAGCATATTATTCTACTATGAGAAATGTTTCTTATCTGAGTACTTCATTTATGGGTGGTAACCTTTAAAAAAACACCACAAAGCATCATATCCTACTATGGGAAGCGTTCCTGATCAGAGTACTTCTTTTATGAGTGGTAATCTTTCAAGAAAACTCCAGAAAGCATCATATCTTACTACGAGAAGAGTTTCTTCTCCAAGTACTTCATTTAAGTGTTGTAAATAATGATTAAAACAAACTAAGAAGTATAGAATACCACTCTAAGTGCTTAATGTCGAGTACTTAAATTATGAGGGATTCAGATCATAGTATTTCATTTATGGATGATAACCATTAAAGAAAACATCACAAAGCATATTATTCTATTACGAGAAGTGTTTCTTATCTGAGTACTTCATTTATGGGTGGTAACCATTAAAGAAAACACCACAAAAGCATCATATCTTACTATTAAAAGAGTTTCTGATCAGTGTGCTTCATTTACGAGTGGTAACCATTCAAGAAAACTCCACAAAACATCATATCTTATTACGAGAAGAATTTCTTCTCCGAGCACTTCACATTTAAGTGTTGTAAACAATAAACAAAACACCACAAAAAGCATAGATTACCACTATAAGTGCTTAATGTCCCAATACTTAATTTATTAGTGATTCTAATATGAATACTTCATTTACGAGTGGTAACCATTAAAGAAAACAACACAAAGCAAATTATCCTGCTACGAGAAGTGTTTCTTATCTGAGTACTTCATTTATGGGGGGTAACCATTAAAGAAAACACCAAAAAGCATCATATCCTATTGTGCGAAGTGTTTCTGACTAGAGTAATCCATTTAATTGTTGTAAACAATGAATAATACACCACAAAAAAGGCATAAATGACCACTCTAAGTGCTTCATGTCCCTTTACTTAATTTATGAGGGATTCTAATCAGTGTACTTCATTTATGGGTGGTAATTTTAAAGAAAACATCACAAAGCATATTGTTCTACTACGAGAAGTGTTTCTTATATGAGTACTTCATTTAAGTGTTGTAAACAATGAATTAAACACAACGAAGAAGCATAAAATACCACTCTAAGTGCTTAATGTCGAGTACCTAACTTATTAGTGATTCAGATAAGAGTACTTCATTTATGGATGGTAACCATTAAAGAAAACATCACAAAGCATCTCATTCTATTACGAGAAGTGTTTCTTATCTGAGTACTTCATTATGGATGGTAACAATTAAAGAAAACACCACAAAACATCATATCATACTATGAGAAGTGTTTTTGACCAAAGTACTTCATTTATGAGAGACCTTTCAAGAAAACTTCACAAAACATCAAATCTTACTACGAAAAGAGTTTCTTCTCCGAGTACTTCATTTGAGCGTTATAACCATTCACTAAAACACCACGAGGAAGCATAGAGTTCCACTCTAAGTGCTTCATGTGCGAGTACTTAATTTACGAGTGATTCTGATCAGAGTACTTCTTTTACGGATGGTAACCATTAAAGAAAACACCACAAAGCACAATATCTTACTACGAGAAGAGTTTCTTCTCCGAATACTTCATTTAAGTGTTGTAAACAGTGAATAAAACACAATGAAAAGCATAGAATACCCCTCCAAGTTATTAATGTCGAGTACTTAACTTATGAGTGATTCTGATCAGAGTACATCTTTTATGGATGATAACCATTAAAGAAAACATCACAAAGCATATTATCGTACTCTGAGAGGTGTTTCATATTTGAGTACTTTATTTATGGGTGGTAACCATTAAAAAAAAACACCACAAAGCATCATATCCTACTATGAGAAGAGTTTCTGAGCAGAGTACTTCATTTATGAGTGGTAACCTTTCAAGCAAACTCCACAAAGCATCATATCCTACTACGAGAAGAGTTTCTTCTTCGAGTATTTCTTTTAATTGTTGTAAACATTGAATAAAACACAACGAAGAAGCATAGAATGCCACTTTAAGTGCTTAACGTCGAGTACATAACTTACGAGTGATTCACATCAAAGTACTTCATTTATGGTTGGTAACCATTAAAGAAAACATCACAAAACATGTTATCCAACTACGAGAATTGTTTCTTATCTCTGAGTACTTATTTTATGCGTAGTAACCATTAAATAAAACACTACAAAGCATCATATCATAAAATGAGAACTGTTTCTGACCAGAGTACTTCATTTAATTGTGGTAAACAATGAATAAAACACCGCAAAAAGGCATAAATTACCACTCTAAGTGCTTCATGTCCCAGTACTTAATTTATGAGTGATTCTAATCAGAGTACTTCATTTATGGGTGGTAACTATTAAAGAAAACATCACAAAGCATATTATTCTACTATGAGAAGTGTTTCTTATTTGAGTACTTCATTTATGGGTGGTAACCTTTAAAAAAACACCACAAAGCATCATATCCTACTATGGGAAGCATTCCTGATCAGAGTACTTCTTTTATGAGTGGTAATCTTTCAATAAAACTCCAGAAAGCATCATATCTTACTACGAGAAGAGTTTCTTCTCCAAGTACTTCATTTAAGTGTTGTAAATAATAATTAAAACACACTAAGAAGTATAGAATACCACTCTAAGTGCTTAATGTTGAGTACTTAAATTATGAGGGATTCAGATCATAGTATTTCATTTATGGATGATAACCATTAAAGAAAACATAACAAAGCATATTATTCTATTACGAGAAGTGTTTCTTATCTGAGTACTTCATTTATGGGTGGTAACCATTAAAGAAAACACCACAAAAGCATCATATCTTACCACTAAAAGAGTTTCTGATCAGTGTGCTTCATTTACGAGTGGTAACCATTCAAGAAAACTCCACAAAACATCATATCTTATTACGAGAAGAATTTCTTCTCCGAGCACTTCACATTTAAGTGTTGTAAACAATAAACAAAACACCACATAAAGCATAGATTACCACTCTAAGTGCTTAATGTTGAGTACTTAAATTATAAGGGATTCAGATCATAGTATTTCATTTATGGATGATAACCATTAAAGAAAACATCACAAAGCATATTATTCTATTACGAGAAGTGTTTCTTATCTGAGTACTTCATTTATGGGTGGTAACCATTAAAGAAAACACCACAAAAGCATCATATCTTACTATTAAAAGAGTTTCTGATCAGTGTGCTTCATTTATGAGTGGTAACCATTCAAGAAAACTCCACAAAACATCATATCTTATTACGAGAAGAATTTCTTCTCCGAGCACTTCACATTTAAGTGTTGTAAACAATAAACAAAACACCACAAAAAGCATAGATTACCACTCTAAGTGCTTAATGTTGAGTGCTTAAATTATGAGGGATTCAGATCATAGTATTTCATTTATGGATGATAACCATTAAAGAAAACATCACAAAGCATATTATTCTATTACGAGAAGTGTTTCTTATCTGAGTACTTCATTTATGGGTGGTAACCATTAAAGAAAACACCACAAAAGCATCATATCTTACTATTAAAAGAGTTTCTGATCAGTGTGCTTCATTTACGAGTGGTAACCATTCAAGAAAACTCCACAAAACATCATATCTTATTACGAGAAGAAATTCTTCTCCGAGCACATCACATTTAAGTGTTGTAAACAATAAACAAAACACCACAAAAAGCATAGAATACCACTCTAAGTGCTTAATGTTGAGTACTTAAATTATGAGGGATTCAGATCATAGTGTTTCATTTATGGATAATAACCATTAAAGAAAACATCACAAAGCATATTATTCTATTACGAGAAGTGTTTCTTATCTGAGTACTTCATTTATGGGTGGTAACCATTAAAGAAAACACCACAAAAGCATCATATCTTACTATTAAAAGAGTTTCTGATCAGTGTGCTTCATTTACGAGTGGTAACCATTCAAGAAAACTCCACAAAACATCATATCTTATTACGAGAAGAATTTCTTTTCCGAGCACTTCACATTTAAGTGTTGTAAACAATAAACAAAACACCACAAAAAACATAGATTACCACTCTAAGTGCTTAATGTTGAGTACTTAAATTATGAGGATTTAGATCATAGTATTTCATTTATGGATGATAACCATTCAAGAAAACATCACAAAGCATATTATTCTATTACGAGAAGTGTTTCTTATCTGAGTACTTCATTTATGGGTGGTAACCATTAAAGAAAACACCACAAAAGCATCATATCTTACTATTAAAAGAGTTTCTGATCAGTGTGCTTCATTTACGAGTGGTAACCATTCAAGAAAACTCCACAAAACATCATATCTTATTACGAGAAGAATTTCTTCTCCGAGCACTTCACATTTAAGTGTTGTAAACAATAAACAAAACACCACAAAAAGCATAGATTACCACTCTAAGTGCTTAATGTTGAGTACTTAAATTATGAGGGATTCAGATCATAGTATTTCATTTATGGATGATAACCATTAAATAAAACATCACAAAGCATATTATTCTATTACGAGAAGTGTTTCTTATCTGAGTACTTCATTTATGGGTGGTAACCATTAAAGAAAACACCACAAAAGCATCATATCTTACTATTAAAAGAGTTTCTGATCAGTGTCCTTCATTTACGAGTGGTAACCAGTCAAGAAAACTCCACAAAACATCATATCTTATTATTAAAAGAGTTTCTGATTAGTGTGCTTCATTTACGAGTGGTAACCATTCAAGAAAACTCCACAAAACATCATATCTTATTACGAGAAGAATTTCTTCTCCGAGCACTTCACATTTAAGTGTTGTAAACAATAAACAAAACACCACAAAAAGCATAGATTACCACTCTAAGTGCTTAATGTTGAGTACTTAATTATGAGGATTTAGATCATAGTATTTCATTTATGGATGATAACCATTAAAGAAAACATCACAAAGCATATTATTCTATTACGAGAAGTGTTTCTTATCTGAGTACTTCATTTATGGGTGGTAACCATTAAAGAAAACACCACAAAAGCATCATATCTTACTATTAAAAGAGTTTCTGATCAGTGTGCTTCATTTACGAGTGGTAACCATTCAAGAAAACTCCACAAAACATCATATCTTATTACGAGAAGAATTTCTTCTCCGAGCACTTCACATTTAAGTGTTGTAAACAATAAACAAAACACCACAAAAAGCATAGATTACCACTCTAAGTGCTTAATGTTGAGTACTTAAATTATGAGGGATTCAGATCATAATATTTCATTTATGGATGATAACCATTGAAGAAAACATCACAAAGCATATTATTCTATTACGAGAAGTGTTTCTTATTTGAGTACTTCATTTATGGGTGGTAACCATTAAAGAAAACCCCACAAAAGCATCATATCTTACTATTAAAAGAGTTTCTGATCAGTGTGCTTCATTTACGAGTGGTAACCATTCAAGAAAACTCCACAAAACATCATATCTTATTACGAGAAGAATTTCTTCTCCGAGCACTTCACATTTAAGTGTTGTAAACAATAAACAAAACACCACAAAAAGCATAGATTACCACTCTAAGTGCTTAATGTTGAGTACTTAAATTATGAGGGATTCAGATCATAGTATTTCATTTATGGATGATAACCATTAAAGAAAACATCACAAAGCATATTATTCTATTACGAGAAGTGTTTCTTATCTGAGTACTTCATTTATGGGTGGTAACCATTAAAGAAAACACCACAAAAGCATCATATCTTACTATTAAAAGAGTTTCTGATCAGTGTGCTTCATTTACGAGTGGTAACCATTCAAGAAAACTCCACAAAACATCATATCTTATTACGAGAAGAATTTCTTCTCCGAGCACTTCACATTTAAGTGTTGTAAACAATAAACAAAACACCACAAAAAGCATAGATTACCACTCTAAGTGCTTAATGTTGAGTACTTAAATTATGAGGGATTCAGATCATAGTATTTCATTTATGGATGATAACCATTAAAGAAAACATCACAAAGCATATTATTCTATTACGAGAAGTGTTTCTTATCTGAGTAATTCATTTATGGGTGGTAACCATTAAAGAAAACACCACAAAAGCATCATATCTTACTATTAAAAGAGTTTCTGATCAGTGTGCTTCATTTACGAGTGGTAACCATTCAAGAAAACTCCACAAAACATCATATCTTATTACGAGAAGAATTTCTTCTCCGAGCACTTCACATTTAAGTGTTGTAAACAATAAACAAAACACCACAAAAAGCATAGATTACCACTCTAAGTGCTTAATGTTGAGTACTTAAATTATGAGGATTTAGATCATAGTATTTCATTTATGGATGATAACCATTAAAGAAAACATCACAAAGCATATTATTCTATTACGAGAAGTGTTTCTTATCTGAGTACTTCATTTATGGGTGGTAACCATTAAAGAAAACACCACAAAAGCATCATATCTTACTATTAAAAGAGTTTCTGATCAGTGTCCTTCATTTACGAGTGGTAACCAGTCAAGAAAACTCCACAAAACATCATATCTTATTATTAAAAGAGTTTCTGATTAGTGTGCTTCATTTACGAGTGGTAACCATTCAAGAAAACTCCACAAAACATCATATCTTATTACGAGAAGAATTTCTTCTCCGAGCACTTCACATTTAAGTGTTGTAAACAATAAACAAAACACCACAAAAAGCATAGATTACCACTCTAAGTGCTTAATGTTGAGTACTTAATTATGAGGATTTAGATCATAGTATTTCATTTATGGATGATAACCATTAAAGAAAACATCACAAAGCATATTATTCTATTACGAGAAGTGTTTCTTATCTGAGTACTTCATTTATGGGTGGTAACCATTAAAGAAAACACCACAAAAGCATCATATCTTACTATTAAAAGAGTTTCTGATCAGTGTGCTTCATTTACGAGTGGTAACCATTCAAGAAAACTCCACAAAACATCATATCTTATTACGAGAAGAATTTCTTCTCCGAGCACTTCACATTTAAGTGTTGTAAACAATAAACAAAACACCACAAAAAGCATAGATTACCACTCTAAGTGCTTAATGTTGAGTACTTAAATTATGAGGGATTCAGATCATAATATTTCATTTATGGATGATAACCATTGAAGAAAACATCACAAAGCATATTATTCTATTACGAGAAGTGTTTCTTATTTGAGTACTTCATTTATGGGTGGTAACCATTAAAGAAAACCCCACAAAAGCATCATATCTTACTATTAAAAGAGTTTCTGATCAGTGTGCTTCATTTACGAGTGGTAACCATTCAAGAAAACTCCACAAAACATCATATCTTATTACGAGAAGAATTTCTTCTCCGAGCACTTCACATTTAAGTGTTGTAAACAATAAACAAAACACCACAAAAAGCATAGATTACCACTCTAAGTGCTTAATGTTGAGTACTTAAATTATGAGGGATTCAGATCATAGTATTTCATTTATGGATGATAACCATTAAAGAAAACATCACAAAGCATATTATTCTATTACGAGAAGTGTTTCTTATCTGAGTACTTCATTTATGGGTGGTAACCATTAAAGAAAACACCACAAAAGCATCATATCTTACTATTAAAAGAGTTTCTGATCAGTGTGCTTCATTTACGAGTGGTAACCATTCAAGAAAACTCCACAAAACATCATATCTTATTACGAGAAGAATTTCTTCTCCGAGCACTTCACATTTAAGTGTTGTAAACAATAAACAAAACACCACAAAAAGCATAGATTACCACTCTAAGTGCTTAATGTTGAGTACTTAAATTATGAGGGATTCAGATCATAGTATTTCATTTATGGATGATAACCATTAAAGAAAACATCACAAAGCATATTATTCTATTACGAGAAGTGTTTCTTATCTGAGTAATTCATTTATGGGTGGTAACCATTAAAGAAAACACCACAAAAGCATCATATCTTACTATTAAAAGAGTTTCTGATCAGTGTGCTTCATTTACGAGTGGTAACCATTCAAGAAAACTCCACAAAACATCATATCTTATTACGAGAAGAATTTCTTCTCCGAGCACTTCACATTTAAGTGTTGTAAACAATAAACAAAACACCACAAAAAGCATAGATTACCACTCTAAGTGCTTAATGTTGAGTACTTAAATTATGAGGATTTAGATCATAGTATTTCATTTATGGATGAAAACCATTAAAGAAAACATCACAAAGCATATTATTCTATTACGAGAAGTGTTTCTTATCTGAGTACTTCATTTATGGGTGGTAACCATTAAAGAAAACACCACAAAAGCATCATATCTTACTATTAAAAGAGTTTCTGATCAGTGTGCTTCATTTACGAGTGGTAACCATTCAAGAAAACTCCACAAAACATCATATCTTATTACGAGAAGAATTTCTTCTCCGAGCACTTCACATTTAAGTGTTGTAAACAATAAACAAAACACCACAAAAAGCATAGATTACCACTCTAAGTGCTTAATGTTGAGTACTTAAATTATGAGGGATTCAGATCATAGTATTTCATTTATGGATGATAACCATTAAAGAAAACATCACAAAGCATATTATTCTATTACGAGAAGTGTTTCTTATCTGAGTAATTCATTTATGGGTGGTAACCATTAAAGAAAACACCACAAAAGCATCATATCTTACTATTAAAAGAGTTTCTGATCAGTGTGCTTCATTTACGAGTGGTAACCATTCAAGAAAACTCCACAAAACATCATATCTTATTACGAGAAGAATTTCTTCTCCGAGCACTTCACATTTAAGTGTTGTAAACAATAAACAAAACACCACAAAAAGCATAGATTACCACTCTAAGTGCTTAATGTTGAGTACTTAAATTATGAGGGATTCAGATCATAATATTTCATTTATGGATGATAACCATTGAAGAAAACATCACAAAGCATATTATTCTATTACGAGAAGTGTTTCTTATCTGAGTACTTCATTTATGGGTGGTAACCATTAAAGAAAACACCACAAAAGCATCATATCTTACTATTAAAAGAGTTTCTGATCAGTGTGCTTCATTTACGAGTGGTAACCATTCAAGAAAACTCCACAAAACATCATATCTTATTACGAGAAGAATTTCTTCTCCGAGCACTTCACATTTAAGTGTTGTAAACAATAAACAAAACACCACAAAAAGCATAGATTACCACTCTAAGTGCTTAATGTTGAGTACTTAAATTATGAGGATTTAGATCATAGTATTTCATTTATGGATGATAACCATTAAAGAAAACATCACAAAGCATATTATTCTATTACGAGAAGTGTTTCTTATCTGAGTACTTCATTTATGGGTGGTAACCATTAAAGAAAACACCACAAAAGCATCATATCTTACTATTAAAAGAGTTTCTGATCAGTGTGCTTCATTTACGAGTGGTAACCATTCAAGAAAACTCCACAAAACATCATATCTTATTACGAGAAGAATTTCTTCTCCGAGCACTTCACATTTAAGTGTTGTAAACAATAAACAAAACACCACAAAAAGCATAGATTACCACTCTAAGTGCTTAATGTTGAGTACTTAAATTATGAGGGATTCAGATCATAGTATTTTATTTATGGATGATAACCATTAAAGAAAACATCACAAAGCATATTATTCTATTACGAGAAGTGTTTCTTATCTGAGTAATTCATTTATGGGTGGTAACCATTAAAGAAAACACCACAAAAGCATCATATCTTACTATTAAAAGAGTTTCTGATCAGTGTGCTTCATTTACGAGTGGTAACCATTCAAGAAAACTCCACAAAACATCATATCTTATTACGAGAAGAATTTCTTCTCCGAGCACTTCACATTTAAGTGTTGTAAACAATAAACAAAACACCACAAAAAGCATAGATTACCACTCTAAGTGCTTAATGTTGAGTACTTAAATTATGAGGGATTCAGATCATAATATTTCATTTATGGATGATAACCATTGAAGAAAACATCACAAAGCATATTATTCTATTACGAGAAGTGTTTCTTATCTGAGTACTTCATTTATGGGTGGTAACCATTAAAGAAAACACCACAAAAGCATCATATCTTACTATTAAAAGAGTTTCTGATCAGTGTGCTTCATTTACGAGTGGTAACCATTCAAGAAAACTCCACAAAACATCATATCTTATTACGAGAAGAATTTCTTCTCCGAGCACTTCACATTTAAGTGTTGTAAACAATAAACAAAACACCACAAAAAGCATAGATTACCACTCTAAGTGCTTAATGTTGAGTACTTAATTATGAGGATTTAGATCATAGTATTTCATTTATGGATGATAACCATTAAAGAAAACATCACAAAGCATATTATTCTATTACGAGAAGTGTTTCTTATCTTAGTACTTCATTTATGGGTGGTAACCATTAAAGAAAACACCACAAAAGCATCATATCTTACTATTAAAAGAGTTTCTGATCAGTGTGCTTCATTTACGAGTGGTAACCATTCAAGAAAACTAAACAAAACATCATATCTTATTACGAGAAGAATTTCTTCTCCGAGCACTTCACATTTAAGTGTTGTAAACAATAAACAAAACACCACAAAAAGCATAGATTACCACTCTAAGTGCTTAATGTTGAGTACTTAAATTATGAGGGATTCAGATCATAATATTTCATTTATGGATGATAACCATTGAAGAAAACATCACAAAGCATATTATTCTATTACGAGAAGTGTTTCTTATTTGAGTACTTCATTTATGGGTGGTAACCATTAAAGAAAACCCCACAAAAGCATCATATCTTACTATTAAAAGAGTTTCTGATCAGTGTGCTTCATTTACGAGTGGTAACCATTCAAGAAAACTCCACAAAACATCATATCTTATTACGAGAAGAATTTCTTCTCCGAGCACTTCACATTTAAGTGTTGTAAACAATAAACAAAACACCACAAAAAGCATAGATTACCACTCTAAGTGCTTAATGTTGAGTACTTAAATTATGAGGGATTCAGATCATAGTATTTCATTTATGGATGATAACCATTAAAGAAAACATCACAAAGCATATTATTCTATTACGAGAAGTGTTTCTTATCTGAGTACTTCATTTATGGGTGGTAACCATTAAAGAAAACACCACAAAAGCATCATATCTTACTATTAAAAGAGTTTCTGATCAGTGTGCTTCATTTACGAGTGGTAACCATTCAAGAAAACTCCACAAAACATCATATCTTATTACGAGAAGAATTTCTTCTCCGAGCACTTCACATTTAAGTGTTGTAAACAATAAACAAAACACCACAAAAAGCATAGATTACCACTCTAAGTGCTTAATGTTGAGTACTTAATTATGAGGATTTAGATCATAGTATTTCATTTATGGATGATAACCATTAAAGAAAACATCACAAAGCATATTATTCTATTACGAGAAGTGTTTCTTATCTGAGTACTTCATTTATGGGTGGTAACCATTAAAGAAAACACCACAAAAGCATCATATCTTACTATTAAAAGAGTTTCTGATCAGTGTGCTTCATTTACGAGTGGTAACCATTCAAGAAAACTCCACAAAACATCATATCTTATTACGAGAAGAATTTCTTCTCCGAGCACTTCACATTTAAGTGTTGTAAACAATAAACAAAACACCACAAAAAGCATAGATTACCACTCTAAGTGCTTAATGTTGAGTACTTAAATTATGAGGGATTCAGATCATAGTATTTCATTTATGGATGATAACCATTAAAGAAAACATCACAAAGCATATTATTCTATTACGAGAAGTGTTTCTTATCTGAGTAATTCATTTATGGGTGGTAACCATTAAAGAAAACACCACAAAAGCATCATATCTTACTATTAAAAGAGTTTCTGATCAGTGTGCTTCATTTACGAGTGGTAACCATTCAAGAAAACTCCACAAAACATCATATCTTATTACGAGAAGAATTTCTTCTCCGAGCACTTCACATTTAAGTGTTGTAAACAATAAACAAAACACCACAAAAAGCATAGATTACCACTCTAAGTGCTTAATGTTGAGTACTTAAATTATGAGGATTTAGATCATAGTATTTCATTTATGGATGATAACCATTAAAGAAAACATCACAAAGCATATTATTCTATTACGAGAAGTGTTTCTTATCTGAGTACTTCATTTATGGGTGGTAACCATTAAAGAAAACACCACAAAAGCATCATATCTTACTATTAAAAGAGTTTCTGATCAGTGTGCTTCATTTACGAGTGGTAACCATTCAAGAAAACTCCACAAAACATCATATCTTATTACGAGAAGAATTTCTTCTCCGAGCACTTCACATTTAAGTGTTGTAAACAATAAACAAAACACCACAAAAAGCATAGATTACCACTCTAAGTGCTTAATGTTGAGTACTTAAATTATGAGGGATTCAGATCATAGTATTTCATTTATGGATGATAACCATTAAAGAAAACATCACAAAGCATATTATTCTATTACGAGAAGTGTTTCTTATCTGAGTAATTCATTTATGGGTGGTAACCATTAAAGAAAACACCACAAAAGCATCATATCTTACTATTAAAAGAGTTTCTGATCAGTGTGCTTCATTTACGAGTGGTAACCATTCAAGAAAACTCCACAAAACATCATATCTTATTACGAGAAGAATTTCTTCTCCGAGCACTTCACATTTAAGTGTTGTAAACAATAAACAAAACACCACAAAAAGCATAGATTACCACTCTAAGTGCTTAATGTTGAGTACTTAAATTATGAGGGATTCAGATCATAATATTTCATTTATGGATGATAACCATTGAAGAAAACATCACAAAGCATATTATTCTATTACGAGAAGTGTTTCTTATCTGAGTACTTCATTTATGGGTGGTAACCATTAAAGAAAACACCACAAAAGCATCATATCTTACTATTAAAAGAGTTTCTGATCAGTGTGCTTCATTTACGAGTGGTAACCATTCAAGAAAACTCCACAAAACATCATATCTTATTACGAGAAGAATTTCTTCTCCGAGCACTTCACATTTAAGTGTTGTAAACAATAAACAAAACACCACAAAAAGCATAGATTACCACTCTAAGTGCTTAATGTTGAGTACTTAAATTATGAGGATTTAGATCATAGTATTTCATTTATGGATGATAACCATTAAAGAAAACATCACAAAGCATATTATTCTATTACGAGAAGTGTTTCTTATCTGAGTACTTCATTTATGGGTGGTAACCATTAAAGAAAACACCACAAAAGCATCATATCTTACTATTAAAAGAGTTTCTGATCAGTGTGCTTCATTTACGAGTGGTAACCATTTAAGAAAACTCCACAAAACATCATATCTTATTACGAGAAGAATTTCTTCTCCGAGCACTTCACATTTAAGTGTTGTAAACAATAAACAAAACACCACAAAAAGCATAGATTACCACTCTAAGTGCTTAATGTTGAGTACTTAAATTATGAGGGATTCAGATCATAGTATTTCATTTATGGATGATAACCATTAAAGAAAACATCACAAAGCATATTATTCTATTACGAGAAGTGTTTCTTATCTGAGTAATTCATTTATGGGTGGTAACCATTAAAGAAAACACCACAAAAGCATCATATCTTACTATTAAAAGAGTTTCTGATCAGTGTGCTTCATTTACGAGTGGTAACCATTCAAGAAAACTCCACAAAACATCATATCTTATTACGAGAAGAATTTCTTCTCCGAGCACTTCACATTTAAGTGTTGTAAACAATAAACAAAACACCACAAAAAGCATAGATTACCACTCTAAGTGCTTAATGTTGAGTACTTAAATTATGAGGGATTCAGATCATAATATTTCATTTATGGATGATAACCATTGAAGAAAACATCACAAAGCATATTATTCTATTACGAGAAGTGTTTCTTATCTGAGTACTTCATTTATGGGTGGTAACCATTAAAGAAAACACCACAAAAGCATCATATCTTACTATTAAAAGAGTTTCTGATCAGTGTGCTTCATTTACGAGTGGTAACCATTCAAGAAAACTCCACAAAACATCATATCTTATTACGAGAAGAATTTCTTCTCCGAGCACTTCACATTTAAGTGTTGTAAACAATAAACAAAACACCACAAAAAGCATAGATTACCACTCTAAGTGCTTAATGTTGAGTACTTAAATTATGAGGGATTCAGATCATAGTATTTCATTTATGGATGATAACCATTAAAGAAAACATCACAAAGCATATTATTCTATTACGAGAAGTGTTTCTTATCTGAGTACTTCATTTATGGGTGGTAACCATTAAAGAAAACACCACAAAAGCATCATATCTTACTATTAAAAGAGTTTCTGATCAGTGTGCTTCATTTACGAGTGGTAACCATTCAAGAAAACTCCACAAAACATCATATCTTATTACGAGAAGAATTTCTTCTCCGAGCACTTCACATTTAAGTGTTGTAAACAATAAACAAAACACCACAAAAAGCATAGATTACCACTCTAAGTGCTTAATGTTGAGTACTTAAATTATGAGGGATTCAGATCATAGTATTTCATTTATGGATGATAACCATTAAAGAAAACATCACAAAGCATATTATTCTATTACGAGAAGTGTTTCTTATCTGAGTACTTCATTTATGGGTGGTAACCATTAAAGAAAACACCACAAAAGCATCATATCTTACTATTAAAAGAGTTTCTGATCAGTGTGCTTCATTTACGAGTGGTAACCATTCAAGAAAACTCCACAAAACATCATATCTTATTACGAGAAGAATTTCTTCTCCGAGCACTTCACATTTAATTGTTGTAAACAATAAACAAAACACCACAAAAAGCATAGATTACCACTCTAAGTGCTTAATGTTGAGTACTTAAATTATGAGGGATTCAGATCATAATATTTCATTTATGGATGATAACCATTGAAGAAAACATCACAAAGCATATTATTCTATTACGAGAAGTGTTTCTTATCTGAGTACTTCATTTATGGGTGGTAACCATTAAAGAAAACCCCACAAAAGCATCATATCTTACTATTAAAAGAGTTTCTGATCAGTGTGCTTCATTTACGAGTGGTAACCATTCAAGAAAACTCCACAAAACATCATATCTTATTACGAGAAGAATTTCTTCTCCGAGCACTTCACATTTAAGTGTTGTAAACAATAAACAAAACACCACAAAAAGCATAGATTACCACTCTAAGTGCTTAATGTTGAGTACTTAAATTATGAGGGATTCAGATCATAATATTTCATTTATGGATGATAACCATTGAAGAAAACATCACAAAGCATATTATTCTATTACGAGAAGTGTTTCTTATCTGAGTACTTCATTTATGGGTGGTAACCATTAAAGAAAACACCACAAAAGCATCATATCTTACTATTAAAAGAGTTTCTGATCAGTGTGCTTCATTTACGAGTGGTAACCATTCAAGAAAACTCCACAAAACATCATATCTTATTACGAGAAGAATTTCTTCTCCGAGCACTTCACATTTAAGTGTTGTAAACAATAAACAAAACACCACAAAAAGCATAGATTACCACTCTAAGTGCTTAATGTTGAGTACTTAAATTATGAGGGATTCAGATCATAGTATTTCATTTATGGATGATAACCATTAAAGAAAACATCACAAAGCATATTATTCTATTACGAGAAGTGTTTCTTATCTGAGTACTTCATTTATGGGTGGTAACCATTAAAGAAAACACCACAAAAGCATCATATCTTACTATTAAAAGAGTTTCTGATCATTGTGCTTCATTTACGAGTGGTAACCATTCAAGAAAACTCCACAAAACATCATATCTTATTACGAGAAGAATTTCTTCTCCGAGCACTTCACATTTAAGTGTTGTAAACAATAAACAAAACACCACAAAAAGCATAGATTACCACTCTAAGTGCTTAATGTTGAGTACTTAAATTATGAGGGATTCAGATCATAGTATTTCATTTATGGATGATAACCATTAAAGAAAACATCACAAAGCATATTATTCTATTACGAGAAGTGTTTCTTATCTGAGTAATTCATTTATGGGTGGTAACCATTAAAGAAAACACCACAAAAGCATCATATCTTACTATTAAAAGAGTTTCTGATCAGTGTGCTTCATTTACGAGTGGTAACCATTCAAGAAAACTCCACAAAACATCATATCTTATTACGAGAAGAATTTCTTCTCCGAGCACTTCACATTTAAGTGTTGTAAACAATAAACAAAACACCACAAAAAACATAGATTACCACTCTAAGTGCTTAATGTTGAGTACTTAAATTATGAGGGATTCAGATCATAATATTTCATTTATGGATGATAACCATTGAAGAAAACATCACAAAGCATATTATTCTATTACGAGAAGTGTTTCTTATCTGAGTACTTCATTTATGGGTGGTAACCATTAAAGAAAACACCACAAAAGCATCATATCTTACTATTAAAAGAGTTTCTGATCAGTGTGCTTCATTTACGAGTGGTAACCATTCAAGAAAACTCCACAAAACATCATATCTTATTACGAGAAGAATTTCTTCTCCGAGCACTTCACATTTAAGTGTTGTAAACAATAAACAAAACACCACAAAAAGCATAGATTACCACTCTAAGTGCTTAATGTTGAGTACTTAAATTATGAGGGATTCAGATCATAGTATTTCATTTATGGATGATAACCATTAAAGAAAACATCACAAAGCATATTATTCTATTACGAGAAGTGTTTCTTATCTGAGTACTTCATTTATGGGTGGTAACCATTAAAGAAAACACCACAAAAGCATCATATCTTACTATTAAAAGAGTTTCTGATCAGTGTGCTTCATTTACGAGTGGTAACCATTCAAGAAAACTCCACAAAACATCATATCTTATTACGAGAAGAATTTCTTCTCCGAGCACTTCACATTTAAGTGTTGTAAACAATAAACAAAACACCACAAAAAGCATAGATTACCACTCTAAGTGCTTAATGTTGAGTACTTAAATTATGAGGGATTCAGATCATAGTATTTCATTTATGGATGATAACCATTAAAGAAAACATCACAAAGCATATTATTCTATTACGAGAAGTGTTTCTTATATGAGTAATTCATTTATGGGTGGTAACCATTAAAGAAAACACCACAAAAGCATCATATCTTACTATTAAAAGAGTTTCTGATCAGTGTGCTTCATTTACGAGTGGTAACCATTCAAGAAAACTCCACAAAACATCATATCTTATTACGAGAAGAATTTCTTCTCCGAGCACTTCACATTTAAGTGTTGTAAACAATAAACAAAACACCACAAAAAGCATAGATTACCACTCTAAGTGCTTAATGTTGAGTACTTAAATTATGAGGATTTAGATCATAGTATTTCATTTATGGATGATAACCATTAAAGAAAACATCACAAAGCATATTATTCTATTACGAGAAGTGTTTCTTATCTGAGTACTTCATTTATGGGTGGTAACCATTAAAGAAAACACCACAAAAGCATCATATCTTACTATTAAAAGAGTTTCTGATCAGTGTGCTTCATTTACGAGTGGTAACCATTCAAGAAAACTCCACAAAACATCATATCTTATTACGAGAAGAATTTCTTCTCCGAGCACTTCACATTTAAGTGTTGTAAACAATAAACAAAACACCACAAAAAGCATAGATTACCACTCTAAGTGCTTAATGTTGAGTACTTAAATTATGAGGGATTCAGATCATAGTATTTCATTTATGGATGATAACCATTAAAGAAAACATCACAAAGCATATTATTCTATTACGAGAAGTGTTTCTTATCTGAGTACTTCATTTATGGGTGGTAACCATTAAAGAAAACACCACAAAAGCATCATATCTTACTATTAAAAGAGTTTCTGATCAGTGTGCTTCATTTACGAGTGGTAACCATTCAAGAAAACTCCACAAAACATCATATCTTATTACGAGAAGAATTTCTTCTCCGAGCACTTCACATTTAATTGTTGTAAGCAATAAACAAAACACCACAAAAAGCATAGATTACCACTCTAAGTGCTTAATGTTGAGTACTTAAATTATGAGGGATTCAGATCATAATATTTCATTTATGGATGATAACCATTGAAGAAAACATCACAAAGCATATTATTCTATTACGAGAAGTGTTTCTTATCTGAGTACTTCATTTATGGGTGGTAACCATTAAAGAAAACCCCACAAAAGCATCATATCTTACTATTAAAAGAGTTTCTGATCAGTGTGCTTCATTTACGAGTGGTAACCATTCAAGAAAACTCCACAAAACATCATATCTTATTACGAGAAGAATTTCTTCTCCTAGCACTTCACATTTAAGTGTTGTAAACAATAAACAAAACACCACAAAAAGCATAGATTACCACTCTAAGTGCTTAATGTTGAGTACTTAAATTATGAGGGATTCAGATCATAGTATTTCATTTATGGATGATAACCATTAAAGAAAACATCACAAAGCATATTATTCTATTACGAGAAGTGTTTCTTATCTGAGTACTTCATTTATGGGTGGTAACCATTAAAGAAAACACCACAAAAGCATCATATCTTACTATTAAAAGAATTTCTGATCAGTGTGCTTCATTTACGAGTGGTAACCATTCAAGAAAACTCCACAAAACATCATATCTTATTACGAGAAGAATTTCTTCTCCGAGCACTTCACATTTAAGTGTTGTAAACAATAAACAAAACACCACAAAAAGCATAGATTACCACTCTAAGTGCTTAATGTTGAGTACTTAAATTATGAGGGATTCAGATCATAGTATTTCATTTATGGATGATAACCATTAAAGAAAACATCACAAAGCATATTATTCTATTACGAGAAGTGTTTCTTATCTGAGTAATTCATTTATGGGTGGTAACCATTAAAGAAAACACCACAAAAGCATCATATCTTACTATTAAAAGAGTTTCTGATCAGTGTGCTTCATTTACGAGTGGTAACCATTCAAGAAAACTCCACAAAACATCATATCTTATTACGAGAAGAATTTCTTCTCCGAGCACTTCACATTTAAGTGTTGTAAACAATAAACAAAACACCACAAAAAGCATAGATTACCACTCTAAGTGCTTAATGTTGAGTACTTAAATTATGAGGATTTAGATCATAGTATTTCATTTATGGATGATAACCATTAAAGAAAACATCACAAAGCATATTATTCTATTACGAGAAGTGTTTCTTATCTGAGTACTTCATTTATGGGTGGTAACCATTAAAGAAAACACCACAAAAGCATCATATCTTACTATTAAAAGAGTTTCTGATCATTGTGCTTCATTTACGAGTGGTAACCATTCAAAAAAAACTCCACAAAACATCATATCTTATTACGAGAAGAATTTCTTCTCCGAGCACTTCACATTTAAGTGTTGTAAACAATAAACAAAACACCACAAAAAGCATAGATTACCACTCTAAGTGCTTAATGTTGAGTACTTAAATTATGAGGGATTCAGATCATAGTATTTCATTTATGGATGATAACCATTAAAGAAAACATCACAAAGCATATTATTCTATTACGAGAAGTGTTTCTTATCTGAGTACTTCATTTATGGGTGGTAACCATTAAAGAAAACACCACAAAAGCATCATATCTTACTATTAAAAGAGTTTCTGATCAGTGTGCTTCATTTACGAGTGGTAACCATTCAAGAAAACTCCACAAAACATCATATCTTATTACGAGAAGAATTTCTTCTCCGAGCACTTCACATTTAATTGTTGTAAGCAATAAACAAAACACCACAAAAAGCATAGATTACCACTCTAAGTGCTTAATGTTGAGTACTTAAATTATGAGGGATTCAGATCATAATATTTCATTTATGGATGATAACCATTGAAGAAAACATCACAAAGCATATTATTCTATTACGAGAAGTGTTTCTTATCTGAGTACTTCATTTATGGGTGGTAACCATTAAAGAAAACCCCACAAAAGCATCATATCTTACTATTAAAAGAGTTTCTGATCAGTGTGCTTCATTTACGAGTGGTAACCATTCAAGAAAACTCCACAAAACATCATATCTTATTACGAGAAGAATTTCTTCTCCGAGCACTTCACATTTAAGTGTTGTAAACAATAAACAAAACACCACAAAAAGCATAGATTACCACTCTAAGTGCTTAATGTTGAGTACTTAAATTATGAGGGATTCAGATCATAGTATTTCATTTATGGATGATAACCATTAAAGAAAACATCACAAAGCATATTATTCTATTACGAGAAGTGTTTCTTATCTGAGTACTTCATTTATGGGTGGTAACCATTAAAGAAAACACCACAAAAGCATCATATCTTACTATTAAAAGAGTTTCTGATCAGTGTGCTTCATTTACGAGTGGTAACCATTCAAGAAAACTCCACAAAACATCATATCTTATTACGAGAAGAATTTCTTCTCCGAGCACTTCACATTTAAGTGTTGTAAACAATAAACAAAACACCACAAAAAGCATAGATTACCACTCTAAGTGCTTAATGTTGAGTACTTAAATTATGAGGGATTCAGATCATAGTATTTCATTTATGGATGATAACCATTAAAGAAAACATCACAAAGCATATTATTCTATTACGAGAAGTGTTTCTTATCTGAGTAATTCATTTATGGGTGGTAACCATTAAAGAAAACACCACAAAAGCATCATATCTTACTATTAAAAGAGTTTCTGATCAGTGTGCTTCATTTACGAGTGGTAACCATTCAAGAAAACTCCACAAAACATCATATCTTATTACGAGAAGAATTTCTTCTCCGAGCACTTCACATTTAAGTGTTGTAAACAATAAACAAAACACCACAAAAAGCATAGATTACCACTCTAAGTGCTTAATGTTGAGTACTTAAATTATGAGGATTTAGATCATAGTATTTCATTTATGGATGATAACCATTAAAGAAAACATCACAAAGCATATTATTCTATTACGAGAAGTGTTTCTTATCTGAGTACTTCATTTATGGGTGGTAACCATTAAATAAAACACCACAAAAGCATCATATCTTACTATTAAAAGAGTTTCTGATCATTGTGCTTCATTTACGAGTGGTAACCATTCAAGAAAACTCCACAAAACATCATATCTTATTACGAGAAGAATTTCTTCTCCGAGCACTTCACATTTAAGTGTTGTAAACAATAAACAAAACACCACAAAAAGCATAGATTACCACTCTAAGTGCTTAATGTTGAGTACTTAAATTATGAGGGATTCAGATCATAGTATTTCATTTATGGATGATAACCATTAAAGAAAACATCACAAAGCATATTATTCTATTACGAGAAGTGTTTCTTATCTGAGTAATTCATTTATGGGTGGTAACCATTAAAGAAAACACCACAAAAGCATCATATCTTACTATTAAAAGAGTTTCTGATCAGTGTGCTTCATTTACGAGTGGTAACCATTCAAGAAAACTCCACAAAACATCATATCTTATTACGAGAAGAATTTCTTCTCCGAGCACTTCACATTTAAGTGTTGTAAACAATAAACAAAACACCACAAAAAGCATAGATTACCACTCTAAGTGCTTAATGTTGAGTACTTAAATTATGAGGGATTCAGATCATAATATTTCATTTATGGATGATAACCATTGAAGAAAACATCACAAAGCATATTATTCTATTACGAGAAGTGTTTCTTATCTGAGTACTTCATTTATGGGTGGTAACCATTAAAGAAAACACCACAAAAGCATCATATCTTACTATTAAAAGAGTTTCTGATCAGTGTGCTTCATTTACGAGTGGTAACCATTCAAGAAAACTCCACAAAACATCATATCTTATTACGAGAAGAATTTCTTCTCCGAGCACTTCACATTTAAGTGTTGTAAACAATAAACAAAACACCACAAAAAGCATAGATTACCACTCTAAGTGCTTAATGTTGAGTACTTAAATTATGAGGGATTCAGATCATAGTATTTCATTTATGGATGATAACCATTAAAGAAAACATCACAAAGCATATTATTCTATTACGAGAAGTGTTTCTTATCTGAGTACTTCATTTATGGGTGGTAACCATTAAAGAAAACACCACAAAAGCATCATATCTTACTATTAAAAGAGTTTCTGATCAGTGTGCTTCATTTACGAGTGGTAACCATTCAAGAAAACTCCACAAAACATCATATCTTATTACGAGAAGAATTTCTTCTCCGAGCACTTCACATTTAAGTGTTGTAAACAATAAACAAAACACCACAAAAAGCATAGATTACCACTCTAAGTGCTTAATGTTGAGTACTTAAATTATGAGGGATTCAGATCATAGTATTTCATTTATGGATGATAACCATTAAAGAAAACATCACAAAGCATATTATTCTATTACGAGAAGTGTTTCTTATCTGAGTAATTCATTTATGGGTGGTAACCATTAAAGAAAACACCACAAAAGCATCATATCTTACTATTAAAAGAGTTTCTGATCAGTGTGCTTCATTTACGAGTGGTAACCATTCAAGAAAACTCCACAAAACATCATATCTTATTACGAGAAGAATTTCTTCTCCGAGCACTTCACATTTAAGTGTTGTAAACAATAAACAAAACACCACAAAAAGCATAGATTACCACTCTAAGTGCTTAATGTTGAGTACTTAAATTATGAGGGATTCAGATCATAATATTTCATTTATGGATGATAACCATTGAAGAAAACATCACAAAGCATATTATTCTATTACGAGAAGTGTTTCTTATCTGAGTACTTCATTTATGGGTGGTAACCATTAAAGAAAACACCACAAAAGCATCATATCTTACTATTAAAAGAGTTTCTGATCAGTGTGCTTCATTTACGAGTGGTAACCATTCAAGAAAACTCCACAAAACATCATATCTTATTACGAGAAGAATTTCTTCTCCGAGCACTTCACATTTAAGTGTTGTAAACAATAAACAAAACACCACAAAAAGCATAGATTACCACTCTAAGTGCTTAATGTTGAGTACTTAAATTATGAGGGATTCAGATCATAGTATTTCATTTATGGATGATAACCATTAAAGAAAACATCACAAAGCATATTATTCTATTACGAGAAGTGTTTCTTATCTGAGTACTTCATTTATGGGTGGTAACTATTAAAGAAAACACCACAAAAGCATCATATCTTACTATTAAAAGAGTTTCTGATCAGTGTGCTTCATTTACGAGTGGTAACCATTCAAGAAAACTCCACAAAACATCATATCTTATTACGAGAAGAATTTCTTCTCCGAGCACTTCACATTTAAGTGTTGTAAACAATAAACAAAACACCACAAAAAGCATAGATTACCACTCTAAGTGCTTAATGTTGAGTACTTAAATTATGAGGGATTCAGATCATAGTATTTCATTTATGGATGATAACCATTAAAGAAAACATCACAAAGCATATTATTCTATTACGAGAAGTGTTTCTTATCTGAGTACTTCATTTATGGGTGGTAACCATTAAAGAAAACACCACAAAAGCATCATATCTTACTATTAAAAGAGTTTCTGATCAGTGTGCTTCATTTACGAGTGGTAACCATTCAAGAAAACTCCACAAAACATCATATCTTATTACGAGAAGAATTTCTTCTCCGAGCACTTCACATTTAATTGTTGTAAACAATAAACAAAACACCACAAAAAGCATAGATTACCACTCTAAGTGCTTAATGTTGAGTACTTAAATTATGAGGGATTCAGATCATAGTATTTCATTTATGGATGATAACCATTAAAGAAAACATCACAAAGCATATTATTCTATTACGAGAAGTGTTTCTTATCTGAGTACTTCATTTATGGGTGGTAACCATTAAAGAAAACACCACAAAAGCATCATATCTTACTATTAAAAGAGTTTCTGATCAGTGTGCTTCATTTACGAGTGGTAACCATTCAAGAAAACTCCACAAAACATCATATCTTATTACGAGAAGAATTTCTTCTCCGAGCACTTCACATTTAAGTGTTGTAAACAATAAACAAAACACCACAAAAAGCATAGATTACCACTCTAAGTGCTTAAAGTTGAGTACTTAAATTATGAGGGATTCAGATCATAGTATTTCATTTATGGATGATAACCATTAAAGAAAACATCACAAAGCATATTATTCTATTACGAGAAGTGTTTCTTATCTGAGTACTTCATTTATGGGTGGTAACCATTAAAGAAAACACCACAAAAGCATCATATCTTACTATTAAAAGAGTTTCTGATCAGTGTGCTTCATTTACGAGTGGTAACCATTCAAGAAAACTCCACAAAACATCATATCTTATTACGAGAAGAATTTCTTCTCCGAGCACTTCACATTTAAGTGTTGTAAACAATAAACAAAACACCACAAAAAGCATAGATTACCACTCTAAGTGCTTAATGTTGAGTACTTAAATTATGAGGGATTCAAATCATAGTATTTCATTTATGGATGATAACCATTAAAGAAAACATCACAAAGCATATTATTCTATTACGAGAAGTGTTTCTTATCTGAGTACTTCATTTATGGGTGGTACCCATTAAAGAAAACACCACAAAAGCATCATATCTTACTATTAAAAGAGTTTCTGATCAGTGTGCTTCATTTACGAGTGGTAACCATTCAAGAAAACTCCACAAAACATAATATCTTATTACGAGAAGAATTTCTTCTCCGAGCACTTCACATTTAAGTGTTGTAAACAATAAACAAAACACCACAAAAAGCATAGATTACCACTCTAAGTGCTTAATGTTGAGTACTTAAATTATGAGGGATTCAGATCATAGTATTTCATTTATGGATGATAACCATTAAAGAAAACATCACAAAGCATATTATTCTATTACGAGAAGTGTTTCTTATCTGAGTACTTCATTTATGGGTGGTAACCATTAAAGAAAACACCACAAAAGCATCATATCTTACTATTAAAAGAGTTTCTGATCAGTGTGCTTCATTTACGAGTGGTAACCATTCAAGAAAACTCCACAAAACATCATATCTTATTACGAGAAGAATTTCTTCTCCGAGCACTTCACATTTAATTGTTGTAAACAATAAACAAAACACCACAAAAAGCATAGATTACCACTCTAAGTGCTTAATGTTGAGTACTTAAATTATGAGGGATTCAGATCATAGTATTTCATTTATGGATGATAACCATTAAAGAAAACATCACAAAGCATATTATTCTATTACGAGAAGTGTTTCTTATCTGAGTACTTCATTTATGGGTGGTAACCATTAAAGAAAACACCACAAAAGCATCATATCTTACTATTAAAAGAGTTTCTGATCAGTGTGCTTCATTTACGAGTGGTAACCATTCAAGAAAACTCCACAAAACATCATATCTTATTACGAGAAGAATTTCTTCTCCGAGCACTTCACATTTAAGTGTTGTAAACAATAAACAAAACACCACAAAAAGCATAGATTACCACTCTAAGTGCTTAAAGTTGAGTACTTAAATTATGAGGGATTCAGATCATAGTATTTCATTTATGGATGATAACCATTAAAGAAAACATCACAAAGCATATTATTCTATTACGAGAAGTGTTTCTTATCTGAGTACTTCATTTATGGGTGGTAACCATTAAAGAAAACACCACAAAAGCATCATATCTTACTATTAAAAGAGTTTCTGATCAGTGTGCTTCATTTACGAGTGGTAACCATTCAAGAAAACTCCACAAAACATCATATCTTATTACGAGAAGAATTTCTTCTCCGAGCACTTCACATTTAAGTGTTGTAAACAATAAACAAAACACCACAAAAAGCATAGATTACCACTCTAAGTGCTTAATGTTGAGTACTTAAATTATGAGGGATTCAGATCATAGTATTTCATTTATGGATGATAACCATTAAAGAAAACATCACAAAGCATATTATTCTATTACGAGAAGTGTTTCTTATCTGAGTACTTCATTTATGGGTGGTAACCATTAAAGAAAACACCACAAAAGCATCATATCTTACTATTAAAAGAGTTTCTGATCAGTGTGCTTCATTTACGAGTGGTAACCATTCAAGAAAACTCCACAAAACATCATATCTTATTACGAGAAGAATTTCTTCTCCGAGCACTTCACATTTAAGTGTTGTAAACAATAAACAAAACACCACAAAAAGCATAGATTACCACTCTAAGTGCTTAATGTTGAGTACTTAAATTATGAGGGATTCAGATCATAGTATTTCATTTATGGATGATAACCATTAAAGAAAACATCACAAAGCATATTATTCTATTACGAGAAGTGTTTCTTATCTGAGTACTTCATTTATGGGTGGTACCCATTAAAGAAAACACCACAAAAGCATCATATCTTACTATTAAAAGAGTTTCTGATCAGTGTGCTTCATTTACGAGTGGTAACCATTGAAGAAAACTCCACAAAACATAATATCTTATTACGAGAAGAATTTCTTCTCCGAGCACTTCACATTTAAGTGTTGTAAACAATAAACAAAACACCACAAAAAGCATAGATTACCACTCTAAGTGCTTAATGTTGAGTACTTAAATTATGAGGGATTCAGATCATAGTATTTCATTTATGGATGATAACCATTAAAGAAAACATCACAAAGCATATTATTCTATTACGAGAAGTGTTTCTTATCTGAGTACTTCATTTATGGGTGGTAACCATTAAAGAAAACACCACAAAAGCATCATATCTTACTATTAAAAGAGTTTCTGATCAGTGTGCTTCATTTACGAGTGGTAACCATTCAAGAAAACTCCACAAAACATCATATCTTATTACGAGAAGAATTTCTTCTCCGAGCACTTCACATTTAATTGTTGTAAACAATAAACAAAACACCACAAAAAGCATAGATTACCACTCTAAGTGCTTAATGTTGAGTACTTAAATTATGAGGGATTCAGATCATAGTATTTCATTTATGGATGATAACCATTAAAGAAAACATCACAAAGCATATTATTCTATTACGAGAAGTGTTTCTTATCTGAGTACTTCATTTATGGGTGGTAACCATTAAAGAAAACACCACAAAAGCATCATATCTTACTATTAAAAGAGTTTCTGATCAGTGTGCTTCATTTACGAGTGGTAACCATTCAAGAAAACTCCACAAAACATCATATCTTATTACGAGAAGAATTTCTTCTCCGAGCACTTCACATTTAAGTGTTGTAAACAATAAACAAAACACCACAAAAAGCATAGATTACCACTCTAAGTGCTTAATGTTGAGTACTTAAATTATGAGGGATTCAGATCATAGTATTTCATTTATGGATGATAACCATTAAAGAAAACATCACAAAGCATATTATTCTATTACGAGAAGTGTTTCTTATCTGAGTACTTCATTTATGGGTGGTAACCATTAAAGAAAACACCACAAAAGCATCATATCTTACTATTAAAAGAGTTTCTGATCAGTGTGCTTCATTTACGAGTGGTAACCATTCAAGAAAACTCCACAAAACATCATATCTTATTACGAGAAGAATTTCTTCTCCGAGCACTTCACATTTAAGTGTTGTAAACAATAAACAAAACACCACAAAAAGCATAGATTACCACTCTAAGTGCTTAATGTTGAGTACTTAAATTATGAGGGATTCAGATCATAATATTTCATTTATGGATGATAACCATTGAAGAAAACATCACAAAGCATATTATTCTATTACGAGAAGTGTTTCTTATCTGAGTACTTCATTTATGGGTGGTAACCATTAAAGAAAACCCCACAAAAGCATCATATCTTACTATTAAAAGAGTTTCTGATCAGTGTGCTTCATTTACGAGTGGTAACCATTCAAGAAAACTCCACAAAACATCATATCTTATTACGAGAAGAATTTCTTCTCCGAGCACTTCACATTTAAGTGTTGTAAACAATAAACAAAACACCACAAAAAGCATAGATTACCACTCTAAGTGCTTAATGTTGAGTACTTAAATTATGAGGGATTCAGATCATAGTATTTCATTTATGGATGATAACCATTAAAGAAAACATCACAAAGCATATTATTCTATTACGAGAAGTGTTTCTTATCTGAGTAATTCATTTATGGGTGGTAACCATTAAAGAAAACACCACAAAAGCATCATATCTTACTATTAAAAGAGTTTCTGATCAGTGTGCTTCATTTACGAGTGGTAACCATTCAAGAAAACTCCACAAAACATCATATCTTATTACGAGAAGAATTTCTTCTCCGAGCACTTCACATTTAAGTGTTGTAAACAATAAACAAAACACCACAAAAAGCATAGATTACCACTCTAAGTGCTTAATGTTGAGTACTTAAATTATGAGGGATTCAGATCATAGTATTTCATTTATGGATGATAACCATTAAAGAAAACATCACAAAGCATATTATTCTATTACGAGAAGTGTTTCTTATCTGAGTACTTCATTTATGGGTGGTAACCATTAAAGAAAACACCACAAAAGCATCATATCTTACTATTAAAAGAGTTTCTGATCAGTGTGCTTCATTTACGAGTGGTAACCATTCAAGAAAACTCCACAAAACATCATATCTTATTACGAGAAGAATTTCTTCTCCGAGCACTTCACATTTAAGTGTTGTAAACAATAAACAAAACACCACAAAAAGCATAGATTACCACTCTAAGTGCTTAATGTTGAGTACTTAAATTATGAGGGATTCAGATCATAGTATTTCATTTATGGATGATAACCATTAAAGAAAACATCACAAAGCATATTATTCTATTACGAGAAGTGTTTCTTATCTGAGTACTTCATTTATGGGTGGTAACCATTAAAGAAAACACCACAAAAGCATCATATCTTACTATTAAAAGAGTTTCTGATCAGTGTGCTTCATTTACGAGTGGTAACCATTCAAGAAAACTCCACAAAACATCATATCTTATTACGAGAAGAATTTCTTCTCCGAGCACTTCACATTTAAGTGTTGTAAACAATAAACAAAACACCACAAAAAGCATAGATTACCACTCTAAGTGCTTAATGTTGAGTACTTAAATTATGAGGGATTCAGATCATAGTATTTCATTTATGGATGATAACCATTAAAGAAAACATCACAAAGCATATTATTCTATTACGAGAAGTGTTTCTTATCTGAGTACTTCATTTATGGGTGGTAACCATTAAAGAAAACACCACAAAAGCATCATATCTTACTATTAAAAGAGTTTCTGATCAGTGTGCTTCATTTACGAGTGGTAACCATTCAAGAAAACTCCACAAAACATCATATCTTATTACGAGAAGAATTTCTTCTCCGAGCACTTCACATTTAAGTGTTGTAAACAATAAACAAAACACCACAAAAAGCATAGATTACCACTCTAAGTGCTTAATGTTGAGTACTTAAATTATGAGGGATTCAGATCATAGTATTTCATTTATGGATGATAACCATTAAAGAAAACATCACAAAGCATATTATTCTATTACGAGAAGTGTTTCTTATCTGAGTACTTCATTTATGGGTGGTAACCATTAAAGAAAACACCACAAAAGCATCATATCTTACTATTAAAAGAGTTTCTGATCAGTGTGCTTCATTTACGAGTGGTAACCATTCAAGAAAACTCCACAAAACATCATATCTTATTACGAGAAGAATTTCTTCTCCGAGCACTTCACATTTAAGTGTTGTAAACAATAAACAAAACACCACAAAAAGCATAGATTACCACTCTAAGTGCTTAATGTTGAGTACTTAAATTATGAGGGATTCAGATCATAGTATTTCATTTATGGATGATAACCATTAAAGAAAACATCACAAAGCATATTATTCTATTACGAGAAGTGTTTCTTATCTGAGTAATTCATTTATGGGTGGTAACCATTAAAGAAAACACCACAAAAGCATCATATCTTACTATTAAAAGAGTTTCTGATCAGTGTGCTTCATTTACGAGTGGTAACCATTCAAGAAAACTCCACAAAACATCATATCTTATTACGAGAAGAATTTCTTTTCCGAGCACTTCACATTTAAGTGTTGTAAACAATAAACAAAACACCACAAAAAGCATAGATTACCACTCTAAGTGCTTAATGTTGAGTACTTAAATTATGAGGGATTCAGATCATAGTATTTCATTTATGGATGATAACCATTAAAGAAAACATCACAAAGCATATTATTCTATTACGAGAAGTGTTTCTTATCTGAGTACTTCATTTATGGTTGGTAACCATTAAAGAAAACACCACAAAAGCATCATATCTTACTATTAAAAGAGTTTCTGATCAGTGTGCTTCATTTACGAGTGGTAACCATTCAAGAAAACTCCACAAAACATCATATCTTATTACGAGAAGAATTTCTTCTCCGAGCACTTCACATTTAAGTGTTGTAAACAATAAACAAAACACCACAAAAAGCATAGATTACCACTCTAAGTGCTTAATGTTGAGTACTTAAATTATGAGGGATTCAGATCATAGTATTTCATTTATGGATGATAACCATTAAAGAAAACATCACAAAGCATATTATTCTATTACGAGAAGTGTTTCTTATCTGAGTAATTCATTTATGGGTGGTAACCATTAAAGAAAACACCACAAAAGCATCATATCTTACTATTAAAAGAGTTTCTGATCAGTGTGCTTCATTTACGAGTGGTAACCATTCAAGAAAACTCCACAAAACATCATATCTTATTACGAGAAGAATTTCTTCTCCGAGCACTTCACATTTAAGTGTTGTAAACAATAAACAAAACACCACAAAAAGCATAGATTACCACTCTAAGTGCTTAATGTTGAGTACTTAAATTATGAGGGATTCAGATCATAGTATTTCATTTATGGATGATAACCATTAAAGAAAACATCACAAAGCATATTATTCTATTACGAGAAGTGTTTCTTATCTGAGTACTTCATTTATGGGTGGTAACCATTAAAGAAAACACCACAAAAGCATCATATCTTACTATTAAAAGAGTTTCTGATCAGTGTGCTTCATTTACGAGTGGTAACCATTCAAGAAAACTCCACAAAACATCATATCTTATTACGAGAAGAATTTCTTCTCCGAGCACTTCACATTTAAGTGTTGTAAACAATAAACAAAACACCACAAAAAGCATAGATTACCACTCTAAGTGCTTAATGTTGAGTACTTAAATTATGAGGGATTCAGATCATAGTATTTCATTTATGGATGATAACCATTAAAGAAAACATCACAAAGCATATTATTCTATTACGAGAAGTGTTTCTTATCTGAGTAATTCATTTATGGGTGGTAACCATTAAAGAAAACACCACAAAAGCATCATATCTTACTATTAAAAGAGTTTCTGATCAGTGTGCTTCATTTACGAGTGGTAACCATTCAAGAAAACTCCACAAAACATCATATCTTATTACGAGAAGAATTTCTTCTCCGAGCACTTCACATTTAAGTGTTGTAAACAATAAACAAAACACCACAAAAAGCATAGATTACCACTCTAAGTGCTTAATGTTGAGTACTTAAATTATGAGGGATTCAGATCATAATATTTCATTTATGGATGATAACCATTGAAGAAAACATCACAAAGCATATTATTCTATTACGAGAAGTGTTTCTTATCTGAGTACTTCATTTATGGGTGGTAACCATTAAAGAAAACACCACAAAAGCATCATATCTTACTATTAAAAGAGTTTCTGATCAGTGTGCTTCATTTACGAGTGGTAACCATTCAAGAAAACTCCACAAAACATCATATCTTATTACGAGAAGAATTTCTTCTCCGAGCACTTCACATTTAAGTGTTGTAAACAATAAACAAAACACCACAAAAAGCATAGATTACCACTCTAAGTGCTTAATGTTGAGTACTTAAATTATGAGGGATTCAGATCATAGTATTTCATTTATGGATGATAACCATTAAAGAAAACATCACAAAGCATATTATTCTATTACGAGAAGTGTTTCTTATCTGAGTAATTCATTTATGGGTGGTAACCATTAAAGAAAACACCAAAAAAGCATCATATCTTACTATTAAAAGAGTTTCTGATCAGTGTGCTTCATTTACGAGTGGTAACCATTCAAGAAAACTCCACAAAACATCATATCTTATTACGAGAAGAATTTCTTCTCCGAGCACTTCACATTTAAGTGTTGTAAACAATAAACAAAACACCACAAAAAGCATAGATTACCACTCTAAGTGCTTAATGTTGAGTACTTAAATTATGAGGGATTCAGATCATAGTATTTCATTTATGGATGATAACCATTAAAGAAAACATCACAAAGCATATTATTCTATTACGAGAAGTGTTTCTTATCTGAGTACTTCATTTATGGTTGGTAACCATTAAAGAAAACACCACAAAAGCATCATATCTTACTATTAAAAGAGTTTCTGATCAGTGTGCTTCATTTACGAGTGGTAACCATTCAAGAAAACTCCACAAAACATCATATCTTATTACGAGAAGAATTTCTTCTCCGAGCACTTCACATTTAAGTGTTGTAAACTATAAACAAAACACCACAAAAAGCATAGATTACCACTCTAAGTGCTTAATGTTGAGTACTTAAATTATGAGGGATTCAGATCATAGTATTTCATTTATGGATGATAACCATTAAAGAAAACATCACAAAACATATTATTCTATTACGAGAAGTGTTTCTTATCTGAGTACTTCATTTATGGGTGGTACCCATTAAAGAAAACACCACAAAAGCATCATATCTTACTATTAAAAGAGTTTCTGATCAGTGTGCTTCATTTACGAGTGGTAACCATTCAAGAAAACTCCACAAAACATCATATCTTATTACGAGAAGAATTTCTTCTCCGAGCACTTCACATTTAAGTGTTGTAAACAATAAACAAAACACCACAAAAAGCATAGATTACCACTCTAAGTGCTTAATGTTGAGTACTTAAATTATGAGGGATTCAGATCATAGTATTTCATTTATGGATGATAACCATTAAAGAAAACATCACAAAGCATATTATTCTATTACGAGAAGTGTTTCTTATCTGAGTAATTCATTTATGGGTGGTAACCATTAAAGAAAACACCACAAAAGCATCATATCTTACTATTAAAAGAGTTTCTGATCAGTGTGCTTCATTTACGAGTGGTAACCATTCAAGAAAACTCCACAAAACATCATATCTTATTACGAGAAGAATTTCTTCTCCGAGCACTTCACATTTAAGTGTTGTAAACAATAAACAAAACACCACAAAAAGCATAGATTACCACTCTAAGTGCTTAATGTTGAGTACTTAAATTATGAGGGATTCAGATCATAATATTTCATTTATGGATGATAACCATTGAAGAAAACATCACAAAGCATATTATTCTATTACGAGAAGTGTTTCTTATCTGAGTACTTCATTTATGGGTGGTAACCATTAAAGAAAACACCACAAAAGCATCATATCTTACTATTAAAAGAGTTTCTGATCAGTGTGCTTCATTTACGAGTGGTAACCATTCAAGAAAACTCCACAAAACATCATATCTTATTACGAGAAGAATTTCTTCTCCGAGCACTTCACATTTAAGTGTTGTAAACAATAAACAAAACACCACAAAAAGCATAGATTACCACTCTAAGTGCTTAATGTTGAGTACTTAAATTATGAGGGATTCAGATCATAGTATTTCATTTATGGATGATAACCATTAAAGAAAACATCACAAAGCATATTATTCTATTACGAGAAGTGTTTCTTATCTGAGTAATTCATTTATGGGTGGTAACCATTAAAGAAAACACCAAAAAAGCATCATATCTTACTATTAAAAGAGTTTCTGATCAGTGTGCTTCATTTACGAGTGGTAACCATTCAAGAAAACTCCACAAAACATCATATCTTATTACGAGAAGAATTTCTTCTCCGAGCACTTCACATTTAAGTGTTGTAAACAATAAACAAAACACCACAAAAAGCATAGATTACCACTCTAAGTGCTTAATGTTGAGTACTTAAATTATGAGGGATTCAGATCATAGTATTTCATTTATGGATGATAACCATTAAAGAAAACATCACAAAGCATATTATTCTATTACGAGAAGTGTTTCTTATCTGAGTACTTCATTTATGGTTGGTAACCATTAAAGAAAACACCACAAAAGCATCATATCTTACTATTAAAAGAGTTTCTGATCAGTGTGCTTCATTTACGAGTGGTAACCATTCAAGAAAACTCCACAAAACATCATATCTTATTACGAGAAGAATTTCTTCTCCGAGCACTTCACATTTAAGTGTTGTAAACAATAAACAAAACACCACAAAAAGCATAGATTACCACTCTAAGTGCTTAATGTTGAGTACTTAAATTATGAGGGATTCAGATCATAGTATTTCATTTATGGATGATAACCATTAAAGAAAACATCACAAAACATATTATTCTATTACGAGAAGTGTTTCTTATCTGAGTACTTCATTTATGGGTGGTACCCATTAAAGAAAACACCACAAAAGCATCATATCTTACTATTAAAAGAGTTTCTGATCAGTGTGCTTCATTTACGAGTGGTAACCATTCAAGAAAACTCCACAAAACATCATATCTTATTACGAGAAGAATTTCTTCTCCGAGCACTTCACATTTAAGTGTTGTAAACAATAAACAAAACACCACAAAAAGCATAGATTACCACTCTAAGTGCTTAATGTTGAGTACTTAAATTATGAGGGATTCAGATCATAGTATTTCATTTATGGATGATAACCATTAAAGAAAACATCACAAAGCATATTATTCTATTACGAGAAGTGTTTCTTATCTGAGTACTTCATTTATGGGAGGTAACCATTAAAGAAAACACCACAAAAGCATCATATCTTACTATTAAAAGAGTTTCTGATCAGTGTGCTTCATTTACGAGTGGTAAGCATTCAAGAAAACTCCACAAAACATCATATCTTATTACGAGAAGAATTTCTTCTCCGAGCACTTCACATTTAAGTGTTGTAAACAATAAACAAAACACCACAAAAAGCATAGATTACCACTCTAAGTGCTTAATGTTGAGTACTTAAATTATGAGGGATTCAGATCATAGTATTTCATTTATGGATGATAACCATTAAAGAAAACATCACAAAGCATATTATTCTATTACGAGAAGTGTTTCTTATCTGAGTACTTCATTTATGGTTGGTAACCATTAAAGAAAACACCACAAAAGCATCATATCTTACTATTAAAAGAGTTTCTGATCAGTGTGCTTCATTTACGAGTGGTAACCATTCAAGAAAACTCCACAAAACATCATATCTTATTACGAGAAGAATTTCTTCTCCGAGCACTTCACATTTAAGTGTTGTAAACAATAAACAAAACACCACAAAAAGCATAGATTACCACTCTAAGTGCTTAATGTTGAGTACTTAAATTATGAGGGATTCAGATCATAGTATTTCATTTATGGATGATAACCATTAAAGAAAACATCACAAAGCATATTATTCTATTACGAGAAGTGTTTCTTATCTGAGTAATTCATTTATGGGTGGTAACCATTAAAGAAAACACCACAAAAGCATCATATCTTACTATTAAAAGAGTTTCTGATCAGTGTGCTTCATTTACGAGTGGTAACCATTCAAGAAAACTCCACAAAACATCATATCTTATTACGAGAAGAATTTCTTCTCCGAGCACTTCACATTTAAGTGTTGTAAACAATAAACAAAACACCACAAAAAGCATAGATTACCACTCTAAGTGCTTAATGTTGAGTACTTAAATTATGAGGGATTCAGATCATAGTATTTCATTTATGGATGATAACCATTAAAGAAAACATCACAAAGCATATTATTCTATTACGAGAAGTGTTTCTTATCTGAGTACTTCATTTATGGGTGGTAACCATTAAAGAAAACACCACAAAAGCATCATATCTTACTATTAAAAGAGTTTCTGATCAGTGTGCTTCATTTACGAGTGGTAACCATTCAAGAAAACTCCACAAAACATCATATCTTATTACGAGAAGAATTTCTTCTCCGAGCACTTCACATTTAAGTGTTGTAAACAATAAACAAAACACCACAAAAAGCATAGATTACCACTCTAAGTGCTTAATGTTGAGTACTTAAATTATGAGGGATTCAGATCATAGTATTTCATTTATGGATGATAACCATTAAAGAAAACATCACAAAGCATATTATTCTATTACGAGAAGTGTTTCTTATCTGAGTAATTCATTTATGGGTGGTAACCATTAAAGAAAACACCACAAAAGCATCATATCTTACTATTAAAAGAGTTTCTGATCAGTGTGCTTCATTTACGAGTGGTAACCATTCAAGAAAACTCCACAAAACATCATATCTTATTACGAGAAGAATTTCTTCTCCGAGCACTTCACATTTAGGTGTTGTAAACAATAAACAAAACACCACAAAAAGCATAGATTACCACTCTAAGTGCTTAATGTTGAGTACTTAAATTATGAGGGATTCAGATCATAATATTTCATTTATGGATGATAACCATTGAAGAAAACATCACAAAGCATATTATTCTATTACGAGAAGTGTTTCTTATCTGAGTACTTCATTTATGGGTGGTAACCATTAAAGAAAACACCACAAAAGCATCATATCTTACTATTAAAAGAGTTTCTGATCAGTGTGCTTCATTTACGAGTGGTAACCATTCAAGAAAACTCCACAAAACATCATATCTTATTACGAGAAGAATTTCTTCTCCGAGCACTTCACATTTAAGTGTTGTAAACAATAAACAAAACACCACAAAAAGCATAGATTACCACTCTAAGTGCTTAATGTTGAGTACTTAAATTATGAGGGATTCAGATCATAGTATTTCATTTATGGATGATAACCATTAAAGAAAACATCACAAAGCATATTATTCTATTACGAGAAGTGTTTCTTATCTGAGTAATTCATTTATGGGTGGTAACCATTAAAGAAAACACCACAAAAGCATCATATCTTACTATTAAAAGAGTTTCTGATCAGTGTGCTTCATTTACGAGTGGTAACCATTCAAGAAAACTCCACAAAACATCATATCTTATTACGAGAAGAATTTCTTCTCCGAGCACTTCACATTTAAGTGTTGTAAACAATAAACAAAACACCACAAAAAGCATAGATTACCACTCTAAGTGCTTAATGTTGAGTACTTAAATTATGAGGGATTCAGATCATAGTATTTCATTTATGGATGATAACCATTAAAGAAAACATCACAAAGCATATTATTCTATTACGAGAAGTGTTTCTTATCTGAGTACTTCATTTATGGTTGGTAACCATTAAAGAAAACACCACAAAAGCATCATATCTTACTATTAAAAGAGTTTCTGATCAGTGTGCTTCATTTACGAGTGGTAACCATTCAAGAAAACTCCACAAAACATCATATCTTATTACGAGAAGAATTTCTTCTCCGAGCACTTCACATTTAAGTGTTGTAAACAATAAACAAAACACCACAAAAAGCATAGATTACCACTCTAAGTGCTTAATGTTGAGTACTTAAATTATGAGGGATTCAGATCATAGTATTTCATTTATGGATGATAACCATTAAAGAAAACATCACAAAGCATATTATTCTATTACGAGAAGTGTTTCTTATCTGAGTAATTCATTTATGGGTGGTAACCATTAAAGAAAACACCACAAAAGCATCATATCTTACTATTAAAAGAGTTTCTGATCAGTGTGCTTCATTTACGAGTGGTAACCATTCAAGAAAACTCCACAAAACATCATATCTTATTACGAGAAGAATTTCTTCTCCGAGCACTTCACATTTAAGTGTTGTAAACAATAAACAAAACACCACAAAAAGCATAGATTACCACTCTAAGTGCTTAATGTTGAGTACTTAAATTATGAGGGATTCAGATCATAGTATTTCATTTATGGATGATAACCATTAAAGAAAACATCACAAAGCATATTATTCTATTACGAGAAGTGTTTCTTATCTGAGTACTTCATTTATGGGAGGTACCCATTAAAGAAAACACCACAAAAGCATCATATCTTACTATTAAAAGAGTTTCTGATCAGTGTGCTTCATTTACGAGTGGTAACCATTCAAGAAAACTCCACAAAACATCATATCTTATTACGAGAAGAATTTCTTCTCCGAGCACTTCACATTTAAGTGTTGTAAACAATAAACAAAACACCACAAAAAGCATAGATTACCACTCTAAGTGCTTAATGTTGAGTACTTAAATTATGAGGGATTCAGATCATAGTATTTCATTTATGGATGATAACCATTAAAGAAAACATCACAAAACATATTATTCTATTACGAGAAGTGTTTCTTATCTGAGTACTTCATTTATGGGTGGTACCCATTAAAGAAAACACCACAAAAGCATCATATCTTACTATTAAAAGAGTTTCTGATCAGTGTGCTTCATTTACGAGTGGTAACCATTCAAGAAAACTCCACAAAACATCATATCTTATTACGAGAAGAATTTCTTCTCCGAGCACTTCACATTTAAGTGTTGTAAACAATAAACAAAACACCACAAAAAGCATAGATTACCACTCTAAGTGCTTAATGTTGAGTACTTAAATTATGAGGGATTCAGATCATAGTATTTCATTTATGGATGATAACCATTAAAGAAAACATCACAAAACATATTATTCTATTACGAGAAGTGTTTCTTATCTGAGTACTTCATTTATGGGTGGTACCCATTAAAGAAAACACCACAAAAGCATCATATCTTACTATTAAAAGAGTTTCTGATCAGTGTGCTTCATTTACGAGTGGTAACCATTCAAGAAAACTCCACAAAACATCATATCTTATTACGAGAAGAATTTCTTCTCCGAGCACTTCACATTTAAGTGTTGTAAACAATAAACAAAACACCACAAAAAGCATAGATTACCACTCTAAGTGCTTAATGTTGAGTACTTAAATTATGAGGGATTCAGATCATAGTATTTCATTTATGGATGATAACCATTAAAGAAAACATCACAAAGCATATTATTCTATTACGAGAAGTGTTTCTTATCTGAGTACTTCATTTATGGGTGGTAACCATTAAAGAAAACACCACAAAAGCATCATATCTTACTATTAAAAGAGTTTCTGATCAGTGTGCTTCATTTACGAGTGGTAACCATTCAAGAAAACTCCACAAAACATCATTTCTTATTACGAGAAGAATTTCTTCTCCGAGCACTTCACATTTAAGTGTTGTAAACAATAAACAAAACACCACAAAAAGCATAGATTACCACTCTAAGTGCTTAATGTTGAGTACTTAAATTATGAGGGATTCAGATCATAGTATTTCATTTATGGATGATAACCATTAAAGAAAACATCACAAAGCATATTATTCTATTACGAGAAGTGTTTCTTATCTGAGTAATTCATTTATGGGTGGTAACCATTAAAGAAAACACCACAAAAGCATCATATCTTACTATTAAAAGAGTTTCTGATCAGTGTGCTTCATTTACGAGTGGTAACCATTCAAGAAAACTCCACAAAACATCATATCTTATTACGAGAAGAATTTCTTTTCCGAGCACTTCACATTTAAGTGTTGTAAACAATAAACAAAACACCACAAAAAGCATAGATTACCACTCTAAGTGCTTAATGTTGAGTACTTAAATTATGAGGGATTCAGATCATAGTATTTCATTTATGGATGATAACCATTAAAGAAAACATCACAAAGCATATTATTCTATTACGAGAAGTGTTTCTTATCTGAGTACTTCATTTATGGTTGGTAACCATTAAAGAAAACACCACAAAAGCATCATATCTTACTATTAAAAGAGTTTCTGATCAGTGTGCTTCATTTACGAGTGGTAACCATTCAAGAAAACTCCACAAAACATCATATCTTATTACGAGAAGAATTTCTTCTCCGAGCACTTCACATTTAAGTGTTGTAAACAATAAACAAAACACCACAAAAAGCATAGATTACCACTCTAAGTGCTTAATGTTGAGTACTTAAATTATGAGGGATTCAGATCATAGTATTTCATTTATGGATGATAACCATTAAAGAAAACATCACAAAGCATATTATTCTATTACGAGAAGTGTTTCTTATCTGAGTAATTCATTTATGGGTGGTAACCATTAAAGAAAACACCACAAAAGCATCATATCTTACTATTAAAAGAGTTTCTGATCAGTGTGCTTCATTTACGAGTGGTAACCATTCAAGAAAACTCCACAAAACATCATATCTTATTACGAGAAGAATTTCTTCTCCGAGCACTTCACATTTAAGTGTTGTAAACAATAAACAAAACACCACAAAAAGCATAGATTACCACTCTAAGTGCTTAATGTTGAGTACTTAAATTATGAGGGATTCAGATCATAGTATTTCATTTATGGATGATAACCATTAAAGAAAACATCACAAAGCATATTATTCTATTACGAGAAGTGTTTCTTATCTGAGTACTTCATTTATGGGTGGTAACCATTAAAGAAAACACCACAAAAGCATCATATCTTACTATTAAAAGAGTTTCTGATCAGTGTGCTTCATTTACGAGTGGTAACCATTCAAGAAAACTCCACAAAACATCATATCTTATTACGAGAAGAATTTCTTCTCCGAGCACTTCACATTTAAGTGTTGTAAACAATAAACAAAACACCACAAAAAGCATAGATTACCACTCTAAGTGCTTAATGTTGAGTACTTAAATTATGAGGGATTCAGATCATAGTATTTCATTTATGGATGATAACCATTAAAGAAAACATCACAAAACATATTATTCTATTACGAGAAGTGTTTCTTATCTGAGTACTTCATTTATGGGTGGTACCCATTAAAGAAAACACCACAAAAGCATCATATCTTACTATTAAAAGAGTTTCTGATCAGTGTGCTTCATTTACGAGTGGTAACCATTCAAGAAAACTCCACAAAACATCATATCTTATTACGAGAAGAATTTCTTCTCCGAGCACTTCACATTTAAGTGTTGTAAACAATAAACAAAACACCACAAAAAGCATAGATTACCACTCTAAGTGCTTAATGTTGAGTACTTAAATTATGAGGGATTCAGATCATAGTATTTCATTTATGGATGATAACCATTAAAGAAAACATCACAAAGCATATTATTCTATTACGAGAAGTGTTTCTTATCTGAGTACTTCATTTATGGGTGGTAACCATTAAAGAAAACACCACAAAAGCATCATATCTTACTATTAAAAGAGTTTCTGATCAGTGTGCTTCATTTACGAGTGGTAACCATTCAAGAAAACTCCACAAAACATCATATCTTATTACGAGAAGAATTTCTTCTCCGAGCACTTCACATTTAAGTGTTGTAAACAATAAACAAAACACCACAAAAAGCATAGATTACCACTCTAAGTGCTTAATGTTGAGTACTTAAATTATGAGGGATTCAGATCATAGTATTTCATTTATGGATGATAACCATTAAAGAAAACATCACAAAGCATATTATTCTATTACGAGAAGTGTTTCTTATCTGAGTAATTCATTTATGGGTGGTAACCATTAAAGAAAACACCACAAAAGCATCATATCTTACTATTAAAAGAGTTTCTGATCAGTGTGCTTCATTTACGAGTGGTAACCATTCAAGAAAACTCCACAAAACATCATATCTTATTACGAGAAGAATTTCTTTTCCGAGCACTTCACATTTAAGTGTTGTAAACAATAAACAAAACACCACAAAAAGCATAGATTACCACTCTAAGTGCTTAATGTTGAGTACTTAAATTATGAGGGATTCAGATCATAGTATTTCATTTATGGATGATAACCATTAAAGAAAACATCACAAAGCATATTATTCTATTACGAGAAGTGTTTCTTATCTGAGTACTTCATTTATGGTTGGTAACCATTAAAGAAAACACCACAAAAGCATCATATCTTACTATTAAAAGAGTTTCTGATCAGTGTGCTTCATTTACGAGTGGTAACCATTCAAGAAAACTCCACAAAACATCATATCTTATTACGAGAAGAATTTCTTCTCCGAGCACTTCACATTTAAGTGTTGTAAACAATAAACAAAACACCACAAAAAGCATAGATTACCACTCTAAGTGCTTAATGTTGAGTACTTAAATTATGAGGGATTCAGATCATAGTATTTCATTTATGGATGATAACCATTAAAGAAAACATCACAAAGCATATTATTCTATTACGAGAAGTGTTTCTTATCTGAGTAATTCATTTATGGGTGGTAACCATTAAAGAAAACACCACAAAAGCATCATATCTTACTATTAAAAGAGTTTCTGATCAGTGTGCTTCATTTACGAGTGGTAACCATTCAAGAAAACTCCACAAAACATCATATCTTATTACGAGAAGAATTTCTTCTCCGAGCACTTCACATTTAAGTGTTGTAAACAATAAACAAAACACCACAAAAAGCATAGATTACCACTCTAAGTGCTTAATGTTGAGTACTTAAATTATGAGGGATTCAGATCATAGTATTTCATTTATGGATGATAACCATTAAAGAAAACATCACAAAGCATATTATTCTATTACGAGAAGTGTTTCTTATCTGAGTACTTCATTTATGGGTGGTAACCATTAAAGAAAACACCACAAAAGCATCATATCTTACTATTAAAAGAGTTTCTGATCAGTGTGCTTCATTTACGAGTGGTAACCATTCAAGAAAACTCCACAAAACATCATATCTTATTACGAGAAGAATTTCTTCTCCGAGCACTTCACATTTAAGTGTTGTAAACAATAAACAAAACACCACAAAAAGCATAGATTACCACTCTAAGTGCTTAATGTTGAGTACTTAAATTATGAGGGATTCAGATCATAGTATTTCATTTATGGATGATAACCATTAAAGAAAACATCACAAAGCATATTATTCTATTACGAGAAGTGTTTCTTATCTGAGTAATTCATTTATGGGTGGTAACCATTAAAGAAAACACCACAAAAGCATCATATCTTACTATTAAAAGAGTTTCTGATCAGTGTGCTTCATTTACGAGTGGTAACCATTCAAGAAAACTCCACAAAACATCATATCTTATTACGAGAAGAATTTCTTCTCCGAGCACTTCACATTTAAGTGTTGTAAACAATAAACAAAACACCACAAAAAGCATAGATTACCACTCTAAGTGCTTAATGTTGAGTACTTAAATTATGAGGGATTCAGATCATAATATTTCATTTATGGATGATAACCATTGAAGAAAACATCACAAAGCATATTATTCTATTACGAGAAGTGTTTCTTATCTGAGTACTTCATTTATGGGTGGTAACCATTAAAGAAAACACCACAAAAGCATCATATCTTACTATTAAAAGAGTTTCTGATCAGTGTGCTTCATTTACGAGTGGTAACCATTCAAGAAAACTCCACAAAACATCATATCTTATTACGAGAAGAATTTCTTCTCCGAGCACTTCACATTTAAGTGTTGTAAACAATAAACAAAACACCACAAAAAGCATAGATTACCACTCTAAGTGCTTAATGTTGAGTACTTAAATTATGAGGGATTCAGATCATAGTATTTCATTTATGGATGATAACCATTAAAGAAAACATCACAAAGCATATTATTCTATTACGAGAAGTGTTTCTTATCTGAGTAATTCATTTATGGGTGGTAACCATTAAAGAAAACACCACAAAAGCATCATATCTTACTATTAAAAGAGTTTCTGATCAGTGTGCTTCATTTACGAGTGGTAACCATTCAAGAAAACTCCACAAAACATCATATCTTATTACGAGAAGAATTTCTTCTCCGAGCACTTCACATTTAAGTGTTGTAAACAATAAACAAAACACCACAAAAAGCATAGATTACCACTCTAAGTGCTTAATGTTGAGTACTTAAATTATGAGGGATTCAGATCATAGTATTTCATTTATGGATGATAACCATTAAAGAAAACATCACAAAGCATATTATTCTATTACGAGAAGTGTTTCTTATCTGAGTACTTCATTTATGGTTGGTAACCATTAAAGAAAACACCACAAAAGCATCATATCTTACTATTAAAAGAGTTTCTGATCAGTGTGCTTCATTTACGAGTGGTAACCATTCAAGAAAACTCCACAAAACATCATATCTTATTACGAGAAGAATTTCTTCTCCGAGCACTTCACATTTAAGTGTTGTAAACAATAAACAAAACACCACAAAAAGCATAGATTACCACTCTAAGTGCTTAATGTTGAGTACTTAAATTATGAGGGATTCAGATCATAGTATTTCATTTATGGATGATAACCATTAAAGAAAACATCACAAAGCATATTATTCTATTACGAGAAGTGTTTCTTATCTGAGTAATTCATTTATGGGTGGTAACCATTAAAGAAAACACCACAAAAGCATCATATCTTACTATTAAAAGAGTTTCTGATCAGTGTGCTTCATTTACGAGTGGTAACCATTCAAGAAAACTCCACAAAACATCATATCTTATTACGAGAAGAATTTCTTCTCCGAGCACTTCACATTTAAGTGTTGTAAACAATAAACAAAACACCACAAAAAGCATAGATTACCACTCTAAGTGCTTAATGTTGAGTACTTAAATTATGAGGGATTCAGATCATAGTATTTCATTTATGGATGATAACCATTAAAGAAAACATCACAAAGCATATTATTCTATTACGAGAAGTGTTTCTTATCTGAGTACTTCATTTATGGGTGGTAACCATTAAAGAAAACACCACAAAAGCATCATATCTTACTATTAAAAGAGTTTCTGATCAGTGTGCTTCATTTACGAGTGGTAACCATTCAAGAAAACTCCACAAAACATCATATCTTATTACGAGAAGAATTTCTTCTCCGAGCACTTCACATTTAAGTGTTGTAAACAATAAACAAAACACCACAAAAAGCATAGATTACCACTCTAAGTGCTTAATGTTGAGTACTTAAATTATGAGGGATTCAGATCATAGTATTTCATTTATGGATGATAACCATTAAAGAAAACATCACAAAGCATATTATTCTATTACGAGAAGTGTTTCTTATCTGAGTAATTCATTTATGGGTGGTAACCATTAAAGAAAACACCACAAAAGCATCATATCTTACTATTAAAAGAGTTTCTGATCAGTGTGCTTCATTTACGAGTGGTAACCATTCAAGAAAACTCCACAAAACATCATATCTTATTACGAGAAGAATTTCTTCTCCGAGCACTTCACATTTAAGTGTTGTAAACAATAAACAAAACACCACAAAAAGCATAGATTACCACTCTAAGTGCTTAATGTTGAGTACTTAAATTATGAGGGATTCAGATCATAATATTTCATTTATGGATGATAACCATTGAAGAAAACATCACAAAGCATATTATTCTATTACGAGAAGTGTTTCTTATCTGAGTACTTCATTTATGGGTGGTAACCATTAAAGAAAACACCACAAAAGCATCATATCTTACTATTAAAAGAGTTTCTGATCAGTGTGCTTCATTTACGAGTGGTAACCATTCAAGAAAACTCCACAAAACATCATATCTTATTACGAGAAGAATTTCTTCTCCGAGCACTTCACATTTAAGTGTTGTAAACAATAAACAAAACACCACAAAAAGCATAGATTACCACTCTAAGTGCTTAATGTTGAGTACTTAAATTATGAGGGATTCAGATCATAGTATTTCATTTATGGATGATAACCATTAAAGAAAACATCACAAAGCATATTATTCTATTACGAGAAGTGTTTCTTATCTGAGTAATTCATTTATGGGTGGTAACCATTAAAGAAAACACCACAAAAGCATCATATCTTACTATTAAAAGAGTTTCTGATCAGTGTGCTTCATTTACGAGTGGTAACCATTCAAGAAAACTCCACAAAACATCATATCTTATTACGAGAAGAATTTCTTCTCCGAGCACTTCACATTTAAGTGTTGTAAACAATAAACAAAACACCACAAAAAGCATAGATTACCACTCTAAGTGCTTAATGTTGAGTACTTAAATTATGAGGGATTCAGATCATAGTATTTCATTTATGGATGATAACCATTAAAGAAAACATCACAAAGCATATTATTCTATTACGAGAAGTGTTTCTTATCTGAGTACTTCATTTATGGTTGGTAACCATTAAAGAAAACACCACAAAAGCATCATATCTTACTATTAAAAGAGTTTCTGATCAGTGTGCTTCATTTACGAGTGGTAACCATTCAAGAAAACTCCACAAAACATCATATCTTATTACGAGAAGAATTTCTTCTCCGAGCACTTCACATTTAAGTGTTGTAAACAATAAACAAAACACCACAAAAAGCATAGATTACCACTCTAAGTGCTTAATGTTGAGTACTTAAATTATGAGGGATTCAGATCATAGTATTTCATTTATGGATGATAACCATTAAAGAAAACATCACAAAGCATATTATTCTATTACGAGAAGTGTTTCTTATCTGAGTAATTCATTTATGGGTGGTAACCATTAAAGAAAACACCACAAAAGCATCATATCTTACTATTAAAAGAGTTTCTGATCAGTGTGCTTCATTTACGAGTGGTAACCATTCAAGAAAACTCCACAAAACATCATATCTTATTACGAGAAGAATTTCTTCTCCGAGCACTTCACATTTAAGTGTTGTAAACAATAAACAAAACACCACAAAAAGCATAGATTACCACTCTAAGTGCTTAATGTTGAGTACTTAAATTATGAGGGATTCAGATCATAGTATTTCATTTATGGATGATAACCATTAAAGAAAACATCACAAAGCATATTATTCTATTACGAGAAGTGTTTCTTATCTGAGTACTTCATTTATGGGAGGTACCCATTAAAGAAAACACCACAAAAGCATCATATCTTACTATTAAAAGAGTTTCTGATCAGTGTGCTTCATTTACGAGTGGTAACCATTCAAGAAAACTCCACAAAACATCATATCTTATTACGAGAAGAATTTCTTCTCCGAGCACTTCACATTTAAGTGTTGTAAACAATAAACAAAACACCACAAAAAGCATAGATTACCACTCTAAGTGCTTAATGTTGAGTACTTAAATTATGAGGGATTCAGATCATAGTATTTCATTTATGGATGATAACCATTAAAGAAAACATCACAAAACATATTATTCTATTACGAGAAGTGTTTCTTATCTGAGTACTTCATTTATGGGTGGTACCCATTAAAGAAAACACCACAAAAGCATCATATCTTACTATTAAAAGAGTTTCTGATCAGTGTGCTTCATTTACGAGTGGTAACCATTCAAGAAAACTCCACAAAACATCATATCTTATTACGAGAAGAATTTCTTCTCCGAGCACTTCACATTTAAGTGTTGTAAACAATAAACAAAACACCACAAAAAGCATAGATTACCACTCTAAGTGCTTAATGTTGAGTACTTAAATTATGAGGGATTCAGATCATAGTATTTCATTTATGGATGATAACCATTAAAGAAAACATCACAAAACATATTATTCTATTACGAGAAGTGTTTCTTATCTGAGTACTTCATTTATGGGTGGTACCCATTAAAGAAAACACCACAAAAGCATCATATCTTACTATTAAAAGAGTTTCTGATCAGTGTGCTTCATTTACGAGTGGTAACCATTCAAGAAAACTCCACAAAACATCATATCTTATTACGAGAAGAATTTCTTCTCCGAGCACTTCACATTTAAGTGTTGTAAACAATAAACAAAACACCACAAAAAGCATAGATTACCACTCTAAGTGCTTAATGTTGAGTACTTAAATTATGAGGGATTCAGATCATAGTATTTCATTTATGGATGATAACCATTAAAGAAAACATCACAAAGCATATTATTCTATTACGAGAAGTGTTTCTTATCTGAGTACTTCATTTATGGGTGGTAACCATTAAAGAAAACACCACAAAAGCATCATTTCTTACTATTAAAAGAGTTTCTGATCAGTGTGCTTCATTTACGAGTGGTAACCATTCAAGAAAACTCCACAAAACATCATATCTTATTACGAGAAGAATTTCTTCTCCGAGCACTTCACATTTAAGTGTTGTAAACAATAAACAAAACACCACAAAAAGCATAGATTACCACTCTAAGTGCTTAATGTTGAGTACTTAAATTATGAGGGATTCAGATCATAGTATTTCATTTATGGATGATAACCATTAAAGAAAACATCACAAAGCATATTATTCTATTACGAGAAGTGTTTCTTATCTGAGTAATTCATTTATGGGTGGTAACCATTAAAGAAAACACCACAAAAGCATCATATCTTACTATTAAAAGAGTTTCTGATCAGTGTGCTTCATTTACGAGTGGTAACCATTCAAGAAAACTCCACAAAACATCATATCTTATTACGAGAAGAATTTCTTCTCCGAGCACTTCACATTTAAGTGTTGTAAACAATAAACAAAACACCACAAAAAGCATAGATTACCACTCTAAGTGCTTAATGTTGAGTACTTAAATTATGAGGGATTCAGATCATAATATTTCATTTATGGATGATAACCATTGAAGAAAACATCACAAAGCATATTATTCTATTACGAGAAGTGTTTCTTATCTGAGTACTTCATTTATGGGTGGTAACCATTAAAGAAAACACCACAAAAGCATCATATCTTACTATTAAAAGAGTTTCTGATCAGTGTGCTTCATTTACGAGTGGTAACCATTCAAGAAAACTCCACAAAACATCATATCTTATTACGAGAAGAATTTCTTCTCCGAGCACTTCACATTTAAGTGTTGTAAACAATAAACAAAACACCACAAAAAGCATAGATTACCACTCTAAGTGCTTAATGTTGAGTACTTAAATTATGAGGGATTCAGATCATAGTATTTCATTTATGGATGATAACCATTAAAGAAAACATCACAAAGCATATTATTCTATTACGAGAAGTGTTTCTTATCTGAGTACTTCATTTATGGGTGGTACCCATTAAAGAAAACACCACAAAAGCATCATATCTTACTATTAAAAGAGTTTCTGATCAGTGTGCTTCATTTACGAGTGGTAACCATTCAAGAAAACTCCACAAAACATCATATCTTATTACGAGAAGAATTTCTTCTCCGAGCACTTCACATTTAAGTGTTGTAAACAATAAACAAAACACCACAAAAAGCATAGATTACCACTCTAAGTGCTTAATGTTGAGTACTTAAATTATGAGGGATTCAGATCATAGTATTTCATTTATGGATGATAACCATTATAGAAAACATCACAAAGCATATTATTCTATTACGAGAAGTGTTTCTTATCTGAGTACTTCATTTATGGGTGGTAACCATTAAAGAAAACACCACAAAAGCATCATATCTTACTATTAAAAGAGTTTCTGATCAGTGTGCTTCATTTACGAGTGGTAACCATTCAAGAAAACTCCACAAAACATCATATATTATTACGAGAAGAATTTCTTCTCCGAGCACTTCACATTTAAGTGTTGTAAACAATAAACAAAACACCACAAAAAGCATAGATTACCACTCTAAGTGCTTAATGTTGAGTACTTAAATTATGAGGGATTCAGATCATAGTATTTCATTTATGGATGATAACCATTAAAGAAAACATCACAAAGCATATTATTCTATTACGAGAAGTGTTTCTTATCTGAGTACTTCATTTATGGGTGGTAACCATTAAAGAAAACACCACAAAAGCATCATATCTTACTATTAAAAGAGTTTCTGATCAGTGTGCTTCATTTACGAGTGGTAACCATTCAAGAAAACTCCACAAAACATCATATCTTATTACGAGAAGAATTTCTTCTCCGAGCACTTCACATTTAAGTGTTGTAAACAATAAACAAAACACCACAAAAAGCATAGATTACCACTCTAAGTGCTTAATGTTGAGTACTTAAATTATGAGGGATTCAGATCATAGTATTTCATTTATGGATGATAACCATTAAAGAAAACATCACAAAGCATATTATTCTATTACGAGAAGTGTTTCTTATCTGAGTACTTCATTTATGGGTGGTAACCATTAAAGAAAACACCACAAAAGCATCATATCTTACTATTAAAAGAGTTTCTGATCAGTGTGCTTCATTTACGAGTGGTAACCATTCAAGAAAACTCCACAAAACATCATATCTTATTACGAGAAGAATTTCTTCTCCGAGCACTTCACATTTAAGTGTTGTAAACAATAAACAAAACACCACAAAAAGCATAGATTACCACTCTAAGTGCTTAATGTTGAGTACTTAAATTATGAGGGATTCAGATCATAGTATTTCATTTATGGATGATAACCATTAAAGAAAACATCACAAAGCATATTATTCTATTACGAGAAGTGTTTCTTATCTGAGTACTTCATTTATGGGTGGTACCCATTAAAGAAAACACCACAAAAGCATCATATCTTACTATTAAAAGAGTTTCTGATCAGTGTGCTTCATTTACGAGTGGTAACCATTCAAGAAAACTCCACAAAACATCATATCTTATTACGAGAAGAATTTCTTCTCCAAGCACTTCACATTTAAGTGTTGTAAACAATAAACAAAACACCACAAAAAGCATAGATTACCACTCTATGTGCTTAATGTTGAGTACTTAAATTATGAGGGATTCAGATCATAGTATTTCATTTATGGATGATAACCATTAAAGAAAACATCACAAAGCATATTATTCTATTACGAGAAGTGTTTCTTATCTGAGTACTTCATTTATGGGTGGTAACCATTAAAGAAAACACCACAAAAGCATCATATCTTACTATTAAAAGAGTTTCTGATCAGTGTGCTTCATTTACGAGTGGTAACCATTCAAGAAAACTCCACAAAACATCATATCTTATTACGAGAAGAATTTCTTCTCCGAGCACTTCACATTTAAGTGTTGTAAACAATAAACAAAACACCACAAAAAGCATAGATTACCACTCTAAGTGCTTAATGTTGAGTACTTAAATTATGAGGGATTCAGATCATAGTATTTCATTTATGGATGATAACCATTAAAGAAAACATCACAAAGCATATTATTCTATTACGAGAAGTGTTTCTTATCTGAGTACTTCATTTATGGGAGGTACCCATTAAAGAAAACACCACAAAAGCATCATATCTTACTATTAAAAGAGTTTCTGATCAGTGTGCTTCATTTACGAGTGGTAACCATTCAAGAAAACTCCACAAAACATCATATCTTATTACGAGAAGAATTTCTTCTCCGAGCACTTCACATTTAAGTGTTGTAAACAATAAACAAAACACCACAAAAAGCATAGATTACCACTCTAAGTGCTTAATGTTGAGTACTTAAATTATGAGGGATTCAGATCATAGTATTTCATTTATGGATGATAACCATTAAAGAAAACATCACAAAGCATATTATTCTATTACGAGAAGTGTTTCTTATCTGAGTACTTCATTTATGGGTGGTAACCATTAAAGAAAACACCACAAAAGCATCATATCTTACTATTAAAAGAGTTTCTGATCAGTGTGCTTCATTTACGAGTGGTAACCATTCAAGAAAACTCCACAAAACATCATATCTTATTACGAGAAGAATTTCTTCTCCGAGCACTTCACATTTAAGTGTTGTAAACAATAAACAAAACACCACAAAAAGCATAGATTACCACTCTAAGTGCTTAATGTTGAGTACTTAAATTATGAGGGATTCAGATCATAGTATTTCATTTATGGATGATAACCATTAAAGAAAACATCACAAAGCATATTATTCTATTACGAGAAGTGTTTCTTATCTGAGTACTTCATTTATGGGTGGTACCCATTAAAGAAAACACCACAAAAGCATCATATCTTACTATTAAAAGAGTTTCTGATCAGTGTGCTTCATTTACGAGTGGTAACCATTCAAGAAAACTCCACAAAACATCATATCTTATTACGAGAAGAATTTCTTCTCCAAGCACTTCACATTTAAGTGTTGTAAACAATAAACAAAACACCACAAAAAGCAAAGATTACCACTCTATGTGCTTAATGTTGAGTACTTAAATTATGAGGGATTCAGATCATAGTATTTCATTTATGGATGATAACCATTAAAGAAAACATCACAAAGCATATTATTCTATTACGAGAAGTGTTTCTTATCTGAGTACTTCATTTATGGGTGGTAACCATTAAAGAAAACACCACAAAAGCATCATATCTTACTATTAAAAGAGTTTCTGATCAGTGTGCTTCATTTACGAGTGGTAACCATTCAAGAAAACTCCACAAAACATCATATCTTATTACGAGAAGAATTTCTTCTCCGAGCACTTCACATTTAAGTGTTGTAAACAATAAACAAAACACCACAAAAAGCATAGATTACCACTCTAAGTGCTTAATGTTGAGTACTTAAATTATGAGGGATTCAGATCATAGTATTTCATTTATGGATGATAACCATTAAAGAAAACATCACAAAGCATATTATTCTATTACGAGAAGTGTTTCTTATCTGAGTACTTCATTTATGGGTGGTACCCATTAAAGAAAACACCACAAAAGCATCATATCTTACTATTAAAAGAGTTTCTGATCAGTGTGCTTCATTTACGAGTGGTAACCATTCAAGAAAACTCCACAAAACATCATATCTTATTACGAGAAGAATTTCTTCTCCAAGCACTTCACATTTAAGTGTTGTAAACAATAAACAAAACACCACAAAAAGCATAGATTACCACTCTATGTGCTTAATGTTGAGTACTTAAATTATGAGGGATTCAGATCATAGTATTTCATTTATGGATGATAACCATTAAAGAAAACATCACAAAGCATATTATTCTATTACGAGAAGTGTTTCTTATCTGAGTACTTCATTTATGGGTGGTAACCATTAAAGAAAACACCACAAAAGCATCATATCTTACTATTAAAAGAGTTTCTGATCAGTGTGCTTCATTTACGAGTGGTAACCATTCAAGAAAACTCCACAAAACATCATATCTTATTACGAGAAGAATTTCTTCTCCGAGCACTTCACATTTAAGTGTTGTAAACAATAAACAAAACACCACAAAAAGCATAGATTACCACTCTAAGTGCTTAATGTTGAGTACTTAAATTATGAGGGATTCAGATCATAGTATTTCATTTATGGATGATAACCATTAAAGAAAACATCACAAAGCATATTATTCTATTACGAGAAGTGTTTCTTATCTGAGTACTTCATTTATGGGAGGTACCCATTAAAGAAAACACCACAAAAGCATCATATCTTACTATTAAAAGAGTTTCTGATCAGTGTGCTTCATTTACGAGTGGTAACCATTCAAGAAAACTCCACAAAACATCATATCTTATTACGAGAAGAATTTCTTCTCCGAGCACTTCACATTTAAGTGTTGTAAACAATAAACAAAACACCACAAAAAGCATAGATTACCACTCTAAGTGCTTAATGTTGAGTACTTAAATTATGAGGGATTCAGATCATAGTATTTCATTTATGGATGATAACCATTAAAGAAAACATCACAAAGCATATTATTCTATTACGAGAAGTGTTTCTTATCTGAGTACTTCATTTATGGGTGGTAACCATTAAAGAAAACACCACAAAAGCATCATATCTTACTATTAAAAGAGTTTCTGATCAGTGTGCTTCATTTACGAGTGGTAACCATTCAAGAAAACTCCACAAAACATCATATCTTATTACGAGAAGAATTTCTTCTCCGAGCACTTCACATTTAAGTGTTGTAAACAATAAACAAAACACCACAAAAAGCATAGATTACCACTCTAAGTGCTTAATGTTGAGTACTTAAATTATGAGGGATTCAGATCATAGTATTTCATTTATGGATGATAACCATTAAAGAAAACATCACAAAGCATATTATTCTATTACGAGAAGTGTTTCTTATCTGAGTACTTCATTTATGGGTGGTACCCATTAAAGAAAACACCACAAAAGCATCATATCTTACTATTAAAAGAGTTTCTGATCAGTGTGCTTCATTTACGAGTGGTAACCATTCAAGAAAACTCCACAAAACATCATATCTTATTACGAGAAGAATTTCTTCTCCAAGCACTTCACATTTAAGTGTTGTAAACAATAAACAAAACACCACAAAAAGCAAAGATTACCACTCTATGTGCTTAATGTTGAGTACTTAAATTATGAGGGATTCAGATCATAGTATTTCATTTATGGATGATAACCATTAAAGAAAACATCACAAAGCATATTATTCTATTACGAGAAGTGTTTCTTATCTGAGTACTTCATTTATGGGTGGTAACCATTAAAGAAAACACCACAAAAGCATCATATCTTACTATTAAAAGAGTTTCTGATCAGTGTGCTTCATTTACGAGTGGTAACCATTCAAGAAAACTCCACAAAACATCATATCTTATTACGAGAAGAATTTCTTCTCCGAGCACTTCACATTTAAGTGTTGTAAACAATAAACAAAACACCACAAAAAGCATAGATTACCACTCTAAGTGCTTAATGTTGAGTACTTAAATTATGAGGGATTCAGATCATAGTATTTCATTTATGGATGATAACCATTAAAGAAAACATCACAAAGCATATTATTCTATTACGAGAAGTGTTTCTTATCTGAGTACTTCATTTATGGGAGGTACCCATTAAAGAAAACACCACAAAAGCATCATATCTTACTATTAAAAGAGTTTCTGATCAGTGTGCTTCATTTACGAGTGGTAACCATTCAAGAAAACTCCACAAAACATCATATCTTATTACGAGAAGAATTTCTTCTCCGAGCACTTCACATTTAAGTGTTGTAAACAATAAACAAAACACCACAAAAAGCATAGATTACCACTCTAAGTGCTCAATGTTGAGTACTTAAATTATGAGGGATTCAGATCATAGTATTTCATTTATGGATGATAACCATTAAAGAAAACATCACAAAGCATATTATTCTATTACGAGAAGTGTTTCTTATCTGAGTACTTCATTTATGGGTGGTAACCATTAAAGAAAACACCACAAAAGCATCATATCTTACTATTAAAAGAGTTTCTGATCAGTGTGCTTCATTTACGAGTGGTAACCATTCAAGAAAACTCCACAAAACATCATATCTTATTACGAGAAGAATTTCTTCTCCGAGCACTTCACATTTAAGTGTTGTAAACAATAAACAAAACACCACAAAAAGCATAGATTACCACTCTAAGTGCTTAATGTTGAGTACTTAAATTATGAGGGATTCAGATCATAATATTTCATTTATGGATGATAACCATTGAAGAAAACATCACAAAGCATATTATTCTATTACGAGAAGTGTTTCTTATCTGAGTACTTCATTTATGGGTGGTAACCATTAAAGAAAACACCACAAAAGCATCATATCTTACTATTAAAAGAGTTTCTGATCAGTGTGCTTCATTTACGAGTGGTAACCATTCAAGAAAACTCCACAAAACATCATATCTTATTACGAGAAGAATTTCTTCTCCGAGCACTTCACATTTAAGTGTTGTAAACAATAAACAAAACACCACAAAAAGCATAGATTACCACTCTAAGTGCTTAATGTTGAGTACTTAAATTATGAGGGATTCAGATCATAGTATTTCATTTATGGATGATAACCATTGAAGAAAACATCACAAAGCATATTATTCTATTACGAGAAGTGTTTCTTATCTGAGTACTTCATTTATGGGTGGTAACCATTAAAGAAAACACCACAAAAGCATCATATCTTACTATTCAAAGAGTTTCTGATCAGTGTGCTTCATTTACGAGTGGTAACCATTCAAGAAAACTCCACAAAACATCATATCTTATTACGAGAAGAATTTCTTCTCCGAGCACTTCACATTTAAGTGTTGTAAACAATAAACAAAACACCACAAAAAGCATAGATTACCACTCTAAGTGCTTAATGTTGAGTACTTAAATTATGAGAGATTCAGATCATAGTATTTCATTTATGGATGATAACCATTAAAGAAAACATCACAAAGCATATTATTCTATTACGAGAAGTGTTTCTTATCTGAGTACTTCATTTATGGGTGGTAACCATTAAAGAAAACACCACAAAAGCATCATATCTTACTATTAAAAGAGTTTCTGATCAGTGTGCTTCATTTACGAGTGGTAACCATTCAAGAAAACTCCACAAAACATCATATCTTATTACGAGAAGAATTTCTTCTCCGAGCACTTCACATTTAAGTGTTGTAAACAATAAACAAAACACCACAAAAAGCATAGATTACCACTCTAAGTGCTTAATGTTGAGTACTTAAATTATGAGGGATTCAGATCATAGTATTTCATTTATGGATGATAACCATTAAAGAAAACATCACAAAGCATATTATTCTATTACGAGAAGTGTTTCTTATCTGAGTACTTCATTTATGGGTGGTACCCATTAAAGAAAACACCACAAAAGCATCATATCTTACTATTAAAAGAGTTTCTGATCAGTGTGCTTCATTTACGAGTGGTAACCATTCAAGAAAACTCCACAAAACATCATATCTTATTACGAGAAGAATTTCTTCTCCGAGCACTTCACATTTAAGTGTTGTAAACAATAAACAAAACACCACAAAAAGCATAGATTACCACTCTAAGTGCTTAATGTTGAGTACTTAAATTATGAGGGATTCAGATCATAGTATTTCATTTATGGATGATAACCATTAAAGAAAACATCACAAAGCATATTATTCTATTACGAGAAGTGTTTCTTATCTGAGTACTTCATTTATGGGTGGTAACCATTAAAGAAAACACCACAAAAGCATCATATCTTACTATTAAAAGAGTTTCTGATCAGTGTGCTTCATTTACGAGTGGTAACCATTCAAGAAAACTCCACAAAACATCATATCTTATTACGAGAAGAATTTCTTCTCCGAGCACTTCACATTTAAGTGTTGTAAACAATAAACAAAACACCACAAAAAGCATAGATTACCACTCTAAGTGCTTAATGTTGAGTACTTAAATTATGAGGGATTCAGATCATAGTATTTCATTTATGGATGATAACCATTAAAGAAAACATCACAAAGCATATTATTCTATTACGAGAAGTGTTTCTTATATGAGTAATTCATTTATGGGTGGTAACCATTAAAGAAAACACCACAAAAGCATCATATCTTACTATTCAAAGAGTTTCTGATCAGTGTGCTTCATTTACGAGTGGTAACCATTCAAGAAAACTCCACAAAACATCATATCTTATTACGAGAAGAATTTCTTCTCCGAGCACTTCACATTTAAGTGTTGTAAACAATAAACAAAACACCACAAAAAGCATAGATTACCACTCTAAGTGCTTAATGTTGAGTACTTAAATTATGAGGGATTCAGATCATAATATTTCATTTATGGATGATAACCATTGAAGAAAACATCACAAAGCATATTATTCTATTACGAGAAGTGTTTCTTATCTAAGTACTTCATTTATGGGTGGTAACCATTAAAGAAAACACCACAAAAGCATCATATCTTACTATTAAAAGAGTTTCTGATCAGTGTGCTTCATTTACGAGTGGTAACCATTCAAGAAAACTCCACAAAACATCATATCTTATTACGAGAAGAATTTCTTCTCCGAGCACTTCACATTTAAGTGTTGTAAACAATAAACAAAACACCACAAAAAGCATAGATTACCACTCTAAGTGCTTAATGTTGAGTACTTAAATTATGAGGGATTCAGATCATAGTATTTCATTTATGGATGATAACCATTAAAGAAAACATCACAAAGCATATTATTCTATTACGAGAAGTGTTTCTTATCTGAGTACTTCATTTATGGGTGGTAACCATTAAAGAAAACACCACAAAAGCATCATATCTTACTATTAAAAGAGTTTCTGATCAGTGTGCTTCATTTACGAGTGGTAACCATTCAAGAAAACTCCACAAAACATCATATCTTATTACGAGAAGAATTTCTTCTCCGAGCACTTCACATTTAAGTGTTGTAAACAATAAACAAAACACCACAAAAAGCATAGATTACCACTCTAAGTGCTTAATGTTGAGTACTTAAATTATGAGGGATTCAGATCATAGTATTTCATTTATGGATGATAACCATTAAAGAAAACATCACAAAGCATATTATTCTATTACGAGAAGTGTTTCTTATCTGAGTACTTCATTTATGGGTGGTAACCATTAAAGAAAACACCACAAAAGCATCATATCTTACTATTAAAAGAGTTTCTGATCAGTGTGCTTCATTTACGAGTGGTAACCATTCAAGAAAACTCCACAAAACATCATATCTTATTACGAGAAGAATTTCTTCTCCGAGCACTTCACATTTAAGTGTTGTAAACAATAAACAAAACACCACAAAAAGCATAGATTACCACTCTAAGTGCTTAATGTTGAGTACTTAAATTATGAGGGATTCAGATCATAGTATTTCATTTATGGATGATAACCATTAAAGAAAACATCACAAAGCATATTATTCTATTACGAGAAGTGTTTCTTATCTGAGTACTTCATTTATGGGTGGTAACCATTAAAGAAAACACCACAAAAGCATCATATCTTACTATTAAAAGAGTTTCTGATCAGTGTGCTTCATTTACGAGTGGTAACCATTCAAGAAAACTCCACAAAACATCATATCTTATTACGAGAAGAATTTCTTCTCCGAGCACTTCACATTTAAGTGTTGTAAACAATAAACAAAACACCACAAAAAGCATAGATTACCACTCTAAGTGCTTAATGTTGAGTACTTAAATTATGAGGGATTCAGATCATAGTATTTCATTTATGGATGATAACCATTAAAGAAAACATCACAAAACATATTATTCTATTACGAGAAGTGTTTCTTATTTGAGTACTTCATTTATGGGTGGTACCCATTAAAGAAAACAACACAAAAGCATCATATCTTACTATTAAAAGAGTTTTTGATCAGTGTGCTTCATTTACGAGTGGTAACCATTCAAGAAAACTCCACAAAACATCATATATTATTACGAGAAGAATTTCTTCTCCGAGCACTTCACATTTAAGTGTTGTAAACAATAAACAAAACACCACAAAAAGCATAGATTACCACTCTAAGTGCTTAATGTTGAGTACTTAAATTATGAGGGATTCAGATCATAGTATTTCATTTATGGATAATAACCATTAAAGAAAACATCACAAAGCATATTATTCTATTACGAGAAGTGTTTCTTATCTGAGTACATCATTTATGGGTGGTAACCATTAAAGAAAACACCACAAAAGCATCATATCTTACTATTAAAAGAGTTTCTGATCAGTGTGCTTCATTTACGAGTGGTAACCATTCAAGAAAACTCCACAAAACATCATATCTTATTACGAGAAGAATTTCTTCTCCGAGCACTTCACATTTAAGTGTTGTAAACAATAAACAAAACACCACAAAAAGCATAGATTACCACTCTAAGTGCTTAATGTTGAGTACTTAAATTATGAGGGATTCAGATCATAGTATTTCATTTATGGATGATAACCATTAAAGAAAACACCACAAAAGCATCATATCTTACTATTAAAAGAGTTTCTGATCAGTGTGCTTCATTTACGAGTGGTAACCATTCAAGAAAACTCCACAAAACATCATATCTTATTACGAGAAGAATTTCTTCTCCGAGCACTTCACATTTAAGTGTTGTAAACAATAAACAAAACACCACAAAAAGCATAGATTACCACTCTAAGTGCTTAATGTTGAGTACTTAAATTATGAGGGATTCAGATCATAATATTTCATTTATGGATGATAACCATTGAAGAAAACATCACAAAGCATATTATTCTATTACGAGAAGTGTTTCTTATCTGAGTACTTCATTTATGGGTGGTAACCATTAAAGAAAACACCACAAAAGCATCATATCTTACTATTAAAAGAGTTTCTGATCAGTGTGCTTCATTTACGAGTGGTAACCATTCAAGAAAACTCCACAAAACATCATATCTTATTACGAGAAGAATTTCTTCTCCGAGCACTTCACATTTAAGTGTTGTAAACAATAAACAAAACACCACAAAAAGCATAGATTACCACTCTAAGTGCTTAATGTTGAGTACTTAAATTATGAGGGATTCAGATCATAGTATTTCATTTATGGATGATAACCATTAAAGAAAACATCACAAAGCATATTATTCTATTACGAGAAGTGTTTCTTATCTGAGTACTTCATTTATGGGTGGTAACCATTAAAGAAAACACCACAAAAGCATCATATCTTACTATTAAAAGAGTTTCTGATCAGTGTGCTTCATTTACGAGTGGTAACCATTCAAGAAAACTCCACAAAACATCATATCTTATTACGAGAAGAATTTCTTCTCCGAGCACTTCACATTTAAGTGTTGTAAACAATATACAAAACACCACAAAAAGCATAGATTACCACTCTAAGTGCTTAATGTTGAGTACTTAAATTATGAGGGATTCAGATCATAGTATTTCATTTATGGATGATAACCATTAAAGAAAACATCACAAAGCATATTATTCTATTACGAGAAGTGTTTCTTATCTGAGTACTTCATTTATGGGAGGTACCCATTAAAGAAAACACCACAAAAGCATCATATCTTACTATTAAAAGAGTTTCTGATCAGTGTGCTTCATTTACGAGTGGTAACCATTCAAGAAAACTCCACAAAACATCATATCTTATTACGAGAAGAATTTCTTCTCCGAGCACTTCACATTTAAGTGTTGTAAACAATAAACAAAACACCACAAAAAGCATAGATTACCACTCTAAGTGCTTAATGTTGAGTACTTAAATTATGAGGGATTCAGATCATAGTATTTCATTTATGGATGATAACCATTAAAGAAAACATCACAAAGCATATTATTCTATTACGAGAAGTGTTTCTTATCTGAGTACTTCATTTATGGGTGGTAACCATTAAAGAAAACACCACAAAAGCATCATATCTTACTATTAAAAGAGTTTTTGATCAGTGTGCTTCATTTACGAGTGGTAACCATTCAAGAAAACTCCACAAAACATCATATATTATTACGAGAAGAATTTCTTCTCCGAGCACTTCACATTTAAGTGTTGTAAACAATAAACAAAACACCACAAAAAGCATAGATTACCACTCTAAGTGCTTAATGTTGAGTACTTAAATTATGAGGGATTCAGATCATAGTATTTCATTTATGGATGATAACCATTAAAGAAAACATCACAAAGCATATTATTCTATTACGAGAAGTGTTTCTTATCTGAGTACTTCATTTATGGGTGGTAACCATTAAAGAAAACACCACAAAAGCATCATATCTTACTATTAAAAGAGTTTCTGATCAGTGTGCTTCATTTACGAGTGGTAACCATTCAAGAAAACTCCACAAAACATCATATCTTATTACGAGAAGAATTTCTTCTCCGAGCACTTCACATTTAAGTGTTGTAAACAATAAACAAAACACCACAAAAAGCATAGATTACCACTCTAAGTGCTTAATGTTGAGTACTTAAATTATGAGGGATTCAGATCATAGTATTTCATTTATGGATGATAACCATTAAAGAAAACATCACAAAGCATATTATTCTATTACGAGAAGTGTTTCTTATCTGAGTACTTCATTTATGGGTGGTACCCATTAAAGAAAACACCACAAAAGCATCATATCTTACTATTAAAAGAGTTTCTGATCAGTGTGCTTCATTTACGAGTGGTAACCATTCAAGAAAACTCCACAAAACATCATATCTTATTACGAGAAGAATTTCTTCTCCGAGCACTTCACATTTAAGTGTTGTAAACAATAAACAAAACACCACAAAAAGCATAGATTACCACTCTAAGTGCTTAATGTTGAGTACTTAAATTATGAGGGATTCAGATCATAGTATTTCATTTATGGATGATAACCATTAAAGAAAACATCACAAAACATATTATTCTATTACGAGAAGTGTTTCTTATCTGAGTACTTCATTTATGGGTGGTACCCATTAAAGAAAACACCACAAAAGCATCATATCTTACTATTAAAAGAGTTTCTGATCAGTGTGCTTCATTTACGAGTGGTAACCATTCAAGAAAACTCCACAAAACATCATATCTTATTACGAGAAGAATTTCTTCTCCGAGCACTTCACATTTAAGTGTTGTAAACAATAAACAAAACACCACAAAAAGCATAGATTACCACTCTAAGTGCTTAATGTTGAGTACTTAAATTATGAGGGATTCAGATCATAGTATTTCATTTATGGATGATAACCATTAAAGAAAACATCACAAAGCATATTATTCTATTACGAGAAGTGTTTCTTATCTGAGTACTTCATTTATGGGTGGTAACCATTAAAGAAAACACCACAAAAGCATCATATCTTACTATTAAAAGAGTTTCTGATCAGTGTGCTTCATTTACGAGTGGTAACCATTCAAGAAAACTCCACAAAACATCATATCTTATTACGAGAAGAATTTCTTCTCCGAGCACTTCACATTTAAGTGTTGTAAACAATAAACAAAACACCACAAAAAGCATAGATTACCACTCTAAGTGCTTAATGTTGAGTACTTAAATTATGAGGGATTCAGATCATAGTATTTCATTTATGGATGATAACCATTATAGAAAACATCACAAAGCATATTATTCTATTACGAGAAGTGTTTCTTATCTGAGTACTTCATTTATGGGTGGTACCCATTAAAGAAAACACCACAAAAGCATCATATCTTACTATTAAAAGAGTTTCTGATCAGTGTGCTTCATTTACGAGTGGTAACCATTCAAGAAAACTCCACAAAACATCATATCTTATTACGAGAAGAATTTCTTCTCCGAGCACTTCACATTTAAGTGTTGTAAACAATAAACAAAACACCACAAAAAGCATAGATTACCACTCTAAGTGCTTAATGTTGAGTACTTAAATTATGAGGGATTCAGATCATAGTATTTCATTTATGGATGATAACCATTAAAGAAAACATCACAAAGCATATTATTCTATTACGAGAAGTGTTTCTTATCTGAGTACTTCATTTATGGGTGGTAACCATTAAAGAAAACACCACAAAAGCATCATATCTTACTATTAAAAGAGTTTCTGATCAGTGTGCTTCATTTACGAGTGGTAACCATTCAAGAAAACTCCACAAAACATCATATCTTATTACGAGAAGAATTTCTTCTCCAAGCACTTCACATTTAAGTGTTGTAAACAATAAACAAAACACCACAAAAAGCAAAGATTACCACTCTATGTGCTTAATGTTGAGTACTTAAATTATGAGGGATTCAGATCATAGTATTTCATTTATGGATGATAACCATTATAGAAAACATCACAAAGCATATTATTCTATTACGAGAAGTGTTTCTTATCTGAGTACTTCATTTATGGGTGGTAACCATTAAAGAAAACACCACAAAAGCATCATATCTTACTATTAAAAGAGTTTCTGATCAGTGTGCTTCATTTACGAGTGGTAACCATTCAAGAAAACTCCACAAAACATCATATATTATTACGAGAAGAATTTCTTCTCCGAGCACTTCACATTTAAGTGTTGTAAACAATAAACAAAACACCACAAAAAGCATAGATTACCACTCTAAGTGCTTAATGTTGAGTACTTAAATTATGAGGGATTCAGATCATAGTATTTCATTTATGGATGATAACCATTAAAGAAAACATCACAAAGCATATTATTCTATTACGAGAAGTGTTTCTTATCTGAGTACTTCATTTATGGGTGGTAACCATTAAAAAAAACACCACAAAAGCATCATATCTTACTATTAAAAGAGTTTCTGATCAGTGTGCTTCATTTACGAGTGGTAACCATTCAAGAAAGCTCCACAAAACATCATATCTTATTACGAGAAGAATTTCTTCTCCGAGCACTTCACATTTAAGTGTTGTAAACAATAAACAAAACACCACAAAAAGCATAGATTACCATTCTAAGTGCTTAATGTTGAGTACTTAAATTATGAGGGATTCAGATCATAGTATTTCATTTATGGATGATAACCATTAAAGAAAACATCACAAAGCATATTATTCTATTACGAGAAGTGTTTCTTATCTGAGTACTTCATTTATGGGTGGTAACCATTAAAGAAAACACCACAAAAGCATCATATCTTACTATTAAAAGAGTTTCTGATCAGTGTGCTTCATTTACGAGTGGTAACCATTCAAGAAAACTCCACAAAACATCATATCTTATTACGAGAAGAATTTCTTCTCCGAGCACTTCACATTTAAGTGTTGTAAACAATAAACAAAACACCACAAAAAGCATAGATTACCACTCTAAGTGCTTAATGTTGAGTACTTAAATTATGAGGGATTCAGATCATAGTATTTCATTTATGGATGATAACCATTAAAGAAAACATCACAAAGCATATTATTCTATTACGAGAAGTGTTTCTTATCTGAGTACTTCATTTATGGGTGGTAACCATTAAAGAAAACACCACAAAAGCATCATATCTTACTATTAAAAGAGTTTCTGATCAGTGTGCTTCATTTACGAGTGGTAACCATTCAAGAAAACTCCACAAAACATCATATCTTATTACGAGAAGAATTTCTTCTCCGAGCACTTCACATTTAAGTGTTGTAAACAATAAACAAAACACCGCAAAAAGCATAGATTACCACTCTAAGTGCTTAATGTTGAGTACTTAAATTATGAGGGATTCAGATCATAGTATTTCATTTATGGATGATAACCATTAAAGAAAACATCACAAAGCATATTATTCTATTACGAGAAGTGTTTCTTATCTGAGTACTTCATTTATGGGTGGTACCCATTAAAGAAAACACCACAAAAGCATCATATCTTACTATTAAAAGAGTTTCTGATCAGTGTGCTTCATTTACGAGTGGTAACCATTCAAGAAAACTCCACAAAACATCATATCTTATTACGAGAAGAATTTCTTCTCCGAGCACTTCACATTTAAGTGTTGTAAACAATAAACAAAACACCACAAAAAGCATAGATTACCACTCTAAGTGCTTAATGTTGAGTACTTAAATTATGATGGATTCAGATCATAGTATTTCATTTATGGATGATAACCATTAAAGAAAACATCACAAAGCATATTATTCTATTACGAGAAGTGTTTCTTATCTGAGTACTTCATTTATGGGTGGTAACCATTAAAGAAAACACCACAAAAGCATCATATCTTACTATTAAAAGAGTTTCTGATCAGTGTGCTTCATTTACGAGTGGTAACCATTCAAGAAAACTCCACAAAACATCATATATTATTACGAGAAGAATTTCTTCTCCGAGCACTTCACATTTAAGTGTTGTAAACAATAAACAAAACACCACAAAAAGCATAGATTACCACTCTAAGTGCTTAATGTTGAGTACTTAAATTATGAGGGATTCAGATCATAGTATTTCATTTATGGATGATAACCATTAAAGAAAACATCACAAAGCATATTATTCTATTACGAGAAGTGTTTCTTATCTGAGTACTTCATTTATGGGTGGTAACCATTAAAGAAAACACCACAAAAGCATCATATCTTACTATTAAAAGAGTTTCTGATCAGTGTGCTTCATTTACGAGTGGTAACCATTCAAGAAAACTCCACAAAACATCATATATTATTACGAGAAGAATTTCTTTTCCGAGCACTTCACATTTAAGTGTTGTAAACAATAAACAAAACACCACAAAAAGCATAGATTACCACTCTAAGTGCTTAATGTTGAGTACTTAAATTATGAGGGATTCAGATCATAGTATTTCATTTATGGATGATAACCATTAAAGAAAACATCACAAAGCATATTATTCTATTACGAGAAGTGTTTCTTATCTGAGTACTTCATTTATGGGTGGTAACCATTAAAGAAAACACCACAAAAGCATCATATCTTACTATTAAAAGAGTTTCTGATCAGTGTGCTTCATTTACGAGTGGTAACCATTCAAGAAAACTCCACAAAACATCATATCTTATTACGAGAAGAATTTCTTCTCCGAGCACTTCACATTTAAGTGTTGTAAACAATAAACAAAACACCACAAAAAGCATAGATTACCACTCTAAGTGCTTAATGTTGAGTACTTAAATTATGAGGGATTCAGATCATAGTATTTCATTTATGGATGATAACCATTAAAGAAAACATCACAAAGCATATTATTCTATTACGAGAAGTGTTTCTTATCTGAGTAATTCATTTATGTGTGGTAACCATTAAAGAAAACACCACAAAAGCATCATATCTTACTATTAAAAGAGTTTCTGATCAGTGTGCTTCATTTACGAGTGGTAACCATTCAAGAAAACTCCACAAAACATCATATCTTATTACGAGAAGAATTTCTTCTCCGAGCACTTCACATTTAAGTGTTGTAAACAATAAACAAAACACCACAAAAAGCATAGATTACCACTCTAAGTGCTTAATGTTGAGTACTTAAATTATGAGGGATTCAGATCATAATATTTCATTTATGGATGATAACCATTGAAGAAAACATCACAAAGCATATTATTCTATTACGAGAAGTGTTTCTTATCTGAGTACTTCATTTATGGGTGGTAACCATTAAAGAAAACACCACAAAAGCATCATATCTTACTATTAAAAGAGTTTCTGATCAGTGTGCTTCATTTACGAGTGGTAACCATTCAAGAAAACTCCACAAAACATCATATCTTATTACGAGAAGAATTTCTTCTCCGAGCACTTCACATTTAAGTGTTGTAAACAATAAACAAAACACCACAAAAAGCATAGATTACCACTCTAAGTGCTTAATGTTGAGTACTTAAATTATGAGGGATTCAGATCATAGTATTTCATTTATGGATGATAACCATTAAAGAAAACATCACAAAGCATATTATTCTATTACGAGAAGTGTTTCTTATCTGAGTACTTCATTTATGGGTGGTACCCATTAAAGAAAACACCACAAAAGCATCATATCTTACTATTAAAAGAGTTTCTGATCAGTGTGCTTCATTTACGAGTGGTAACCATTCAAGAAAACTCCACAAAACATCATATCTTATTACGAGAAGAATTTCTTCTCCGAGCACTTCACATTTAAGTGTTGTAAACAATAAACAAAACACCACAAAAAGCATAGATTACCACTCTAAGTGCTTAATGTTGAGTACTTAAATTATGAGGGATTCAGATCATAGTATTTCTTTTATGGATGATAACCATTAAAGAAAACATCACAAAGCATATTATTCTATTACGAGAAGTGTTTCTTATCTGAGTACTTCATTTATGGGTGGTAACCATTAAAGAAAACACCACAAAAGCATCATATCTTACTATTAAAAGAGTTTCTGATCAGTGTGCTTCATTTACGAGTGGTAACCATTCAAGAAAACTCCACAAAACATCATATCTTATTACGAGAAGAATTTCTTCTCCGAGCACTTCACATTTAAGTGTTGTAAACAATAAACAAAACACCACAAAAAGCATAGATTACCACTCTAAGTGCTTAATGTTGAGTACTTAAATTATGAGGGATTCAGATCATAGTATTTCTTTTATGGATGATAACCATTAAAGAAAACATCACAAAGCATATTATTCTATTACGAGAAGTGTTTCTTATCTGAGTACTTCATTTATGGGTGGTAACCATTAAAGAAAACACCACAAAAGCATCATATCTTACTATTAAAAGAGTTTCTGATCAGTGTGCTTCATTTACGAGTGGTAACCATTCAAGAAAACTCCACAAAACATCATATCTTATTACGAGAAGAATTTCTTCTCCGAGCACTTCACATTTAAGTGTTGTAAACAATAAACAAAACACCACAAAAAGCATAGATTACCACTCTAAGTGCTTAATGTTGAGTACTTAAATTATGAGGGATTCAGATCATAGTATTTCATTTATGGATGATAACCATTAAAGAAAACATCACAAAGCATATTATTCTATTACGAGAAGTGTTTCTTATCTGAGTACTTCATTTATGGGTGGTACCCATTAAAGAAAACACCACAAAAGCATCATATCTTACTATTAAAAGAGTTTCTGATCAGTGTGCTTCATTTACGAGTGGTAACCATTCAAGAAAACTCCACAAAACATCATATCTTATTACGAGAAGAATTTCTTCTCCGAGCACTTCACATTTAAGTGTTGTAAACAATAAACAAAACACCACAAAAAGCATAGATTACCACTCTAAGTGCTTAATGTTGAGTACTTAAATTATGAGGGATTCAGATCATAGTATTTCATTTATGGATGATAACCATTAAAGAAAACATCACAAAGCATATTATTCTATTACGAGAAGTGTTTCTTATCTGAGTACTTCATTTATGGGTGGTAACCATTAAAGAAAACACCACAAAAGCATCATATCTTACTATTAAAAGAGTTTCTGATCAGTGTGCTTCATTTACGAGTGGTAACCATTCAAGAAAACTCCACAAAACATCATATCTTATTACGAGAAGAATTTCTTCTCCGAGCACTTCACATTTAAGTGTTGTAAACAATAAACAAAACACCACAAAAAGCATAGATTACCACTCTAAGTGCTTAATGTTGAGTACTTAAATTATGAGGGATTCAGATCATAGTATTTCATTTATGGATGATAACCATTAAAGAAAACATCACAAAACATATTATTCTATTACGAGAAGTGTTTCTTATCTGAGTACTTCATTTATGGGTGGTACCCATTAAAGAAAACACCACAAAAGCATCATATCTTACTATTAAAAGAGTTTCTGATCAGTGTGCTTCATTTACGAGTGGTAACCATTCAAGAAAACTCCACAAAACATCATATCTTATTACGAGAAGAATTTCTTCTCCGAGCACTTCACATTTAAGTGTTGTAAACAATAAACAAAACACCACAAAAAGCATAGATTACCACTCTAAGTGCTTAATGTTGAGTACTTAAATTATGAGGGATTCAGATCATAGTATTTCTTTTATGGATGATAACCATTAAAGAAAACATCACAAAGCATATTATTCTATTACGAGAAGTGTTTCTTATCTGAGTACTTCATTTATGGGTGGTAACCATTAAAGAAAACACCACAAAAGCATCATATCTTACTATTAAAAGAGTTTCTGATCAGTGTGCTTCATTTACGAGTGGTAACCATTCAAGAAAACTCCACAAAACATCATATCTTATTACGAGAAGAATTTCTTCTCCGAGCACTTCACATTTAAGTGTTGTAAACAATAAACAAAACACCACAAAAAGCATAGATTACCACTCTAAGTGCTTAATGTTGAGTACTTAAATTATGAGGGATTCAGATCATAGTATTTCTTTTATGGATGATAACCATTAAAGAAAACATCACAAAGCATATTATTCTATTACGAGAAGTGTTTCTTATCTGAGTACTTCATTTATGGGTGGTAACCATTAAAGAAAACACCACAAAAGCATCATATCTTACTATTAAAAGAGTTTCTGATCAGTGTGCTTCATTTACGAGTGGTAACCATTCAAGAAAACTCCACAAAACATCATATCTTATTACGAGAAGAATTTCTTCTCCGAGCACTTCACATTTAAGTGTTGTAAACAATAAACAAAACACCACAAAAAGCATAGATTACCACTCTAAGTGCTTAATGTTGAGTACTTAAATTATGAGGGATTCAGATCATAGTATTTCATTTATGGATGATAACCATTAAAGAAAACATCACAAAGCATATTATTCTATTACGAGAAGTGTTTCTTATCTGAGTACTTCATTTATGGGTGGTACCCATTAAAGAAAACACCACAAAAGCATCATATCTTACTATTAAAAGAGTTTCTGATCAGTGTGCTTCATTTACGAGTGGTAACCATTCAAGAAAACTCCACAAAACATCATATCTTATTACGAGAAGAATTTCTTCTCCGAGCACTTCACATTTAAGTGTTGTAAACAATAAACAAAACACCACAAAAAGCATAGATTACCACTCTAAGTGCTTAATGTTGAGTACTTAAATTATGAGGGATTCAGATCATAGTATTTCATTTATGGATGATAACCATTAAAGAAAACATCACAAAGCATATTATTCTATTACGAGAAGTGTTTCTTATCTGAGTACTTCATTTATGGGTGGTAACCATTAAAGAAAACACCACAAAAGCATCATATCTTACTATTAAAAGAGTTTCTGATCAGTGTGCTTCATTTACGAGTGGTAACCATTCAAGAAAACTCCACAAAACATCATATCTTATTACGAGAAGAATTTCTTCTCCGAGCACTTCACATTTAAGTGTTGTAAACAATAAACAAAACACCACAAAAAGCATAGATTACCACTCTAAGTGCTTAATGTTGAGTACTTAAATTATGAGGGATTCAGATCATAGTATTTCATTTATGGATGATAACCATTAAAGAAAACATCACAAAACATATTATTCTATTACGAGAAGTGTTTCTTATCTGAGTACTTCATTTATGGGTGGTACCCATTAAAGAAAACACCACAAAAGCATCATATCTTACTATTAAAAGAGTTTCTGATCAGTGTGCTTCATTTACGAGTGGTAACCATTCAAGAAAACTCCACAAAACATCATATCTTATTACGAGAAGAATTTCTTCTCCGAGCACTTCACATTTAAGTGTTGTAAACAATAAACAAAACACCACAAAAAGCATAGATTACCACTCTAAGTGCTTAATGTTGAGTACTTAAATTATGAGGGATTCAGATCATAGTATTTCATTTATGGATGATAACCATTATAGAAAACATCACAAAGCATATTATTCTATTACGAGAAGTGTTTCTTATCTGAGTACTTCATTTATGGGTGGTAACCATTAAAGAAAACACCACAAAAGCATCATATCTTACTATTAAAAGAGTTTCTGATCAGTGTGCTTCATTTACGAGTGGTAACCATTCAAGAAAACTCCACAAAACATCATATATTATTACGAGAAGAATTTCTTCTCCGAGCACTTCACATTTAAGTGTTGTAAACAATAAACAAAACACCACAAAAAGCATAGATTACCACTCTAAGTGCTTAATGTTGAGTACTTAAATTATGAGGGATTCAGATCATAGTATTTCATTTATGGATGATAACCATTAAAGAAAACATCACAAAGCATATTATTCTATTACGAGAAGTGTTTCTTATCTGAGTACTTCATTTATGGGTGGTAACCATTAAAGAAAACCCCACAAAAGCATCATATCTTACTATTAAAAGAGTTTCTGATCAGTGTGCTTCATTTACGAGTGGTAACCATTCAAGAAAACTCCACAAAACATCATATCTTATTACGAGAAGAATTTCTTCTCCGAGCACTTCACATTTAAGTGTTGTAAACAATAAACAAAACACCACAAAAAGCATAGATTACCATTCTAAGTGCTTAATGTTGAGTACTTAAATTATGAGGGATTCAGATCATAGTATTTCATTTATGGATGATAACCATTAAAGAAAACATCACAAAGCATATTATTCTATGACGAGAAGTGTTTCTTATCTGAGTACTTCATTTATGGGTGGTAACCATTAAAGAAAACACCACAAAAGCATCATATCTTACTATTAAAAGAGTTTCTGATCAGTGTGCTTCATTTACGAGTGGTAACCATTCAAGAAAACTCCACAAAACATCATATCTTATTACGAGAAGAATTTCTTCTCCGAGCACTTCACATTTAAGTGTTGTAAACAATAAACAAAACACCGCAAAAAGCATAGATTACCACTCTAAGTGCTTAATGTTGAGTACTTAAATTATGAGGGATTCAGATCATAGTATTTCATTTATGGATGATAACCATTAAAGAAAACATCACAAAGCATATTATTCTATTACGAGAAGTGTTTCTTATCTGAGTACTTCATTTATGGGTGGTACCCATTAAAGAAAACACCACAAAAGCATCATATCTTACTATTAAAAGAGTTTCTGATCAGTGTGCTTCATTTACGAGTGGTAACCATTCAAGAAAACTCCACAAAACATCATATCTTATTACGAGAAGAATTTCTTCTCCGAGCACTTCACATTTAAGTGTTGTAAACAATAAACAAAACACCACAAAAAGCATAGATTACCACTCTAAGTGCTTAATGTTGAGTACTTAAATTATGAGGGATTCAGATCATAGTATTTCATTTTTGGATGATAACCATTAAAGAAAACATCACAAAGCATATTATTCTATTACGAGAAGTGTTTCTTATCTGAGTACTTCATTTATGGGTGGTAACCATTAAAGAAAACACCACAAAAGCATCATATCTTACTATTAAAAGAGTTTCTGATCAGTGTGCTTCATTTACGAGTGGTAACCATTCAAGAAAACTCCACAAAACATCATATATTATTACGAGAAGAATTTCTTCTCCGAGCACTTCACATTTAAGTGTTGTAAACAATAAACAAAACACCACAAAAAGCATAGATTACCACTCTAAGTGCTTAATGTTGAGTACTTAAATTATGAGGGATTCAGATCATAGTATTTCATTTATGGATGATAACCATTAAAGAAAACATCACAAAGCATATTATTCTATTACGAGAAGTGTTTCTTATCTGAGTACTTCATTTATGGGTGGTAACCATTAAAGAAAACACCACAAAAGCATCATATCTTACTATTAAAAGAGTTTCTGATCAGTGTGCTTCATTTACGAGTGGTAACCATTCAAGAAAACTCCACAAAACATCATATCTTATTACGAGAAGAATTTCTTCTCCGAGCACTTCACATTTAAGTGTTGTAAACAATAAACAAAACACCACAAAAAGCATAGATTACCACTCTAAGTGCTTAATGTTGAGTACTTAAATTATGAGGGATTCAGATCATAGTATTTCATTTATGGATGATAACCATTAAAGAAAACATCACAAAGCATATTATTCTATTACGAGAAGTGTTTCTTATCTGAGTAATTCATTTATGTGTGGTAACCATTAAAGAAAACACCACAAAAGCATCATATCTTACTATTAAAAGAGTTTCTGATCAGTGTGCTTCATTTACGAGTGGTAACCATTCAAGAAAACTCCACAAAACATCATATCTTATTACGAGAAGAATTTCTTCTCCGAGCACTTCACATTTAAGTGTTGTAAACAATAAACAAAACACCACAAAAAGCATAGATTACCACTCTAAGTGCTTAATGTTGAGTACTTAAATTATGAGGGATTCAGATCATAGTATTTCATTTATGGATGATAACCATTAAAGAAAACATCACAAAACATATTATTCTATTACGAGAAGTGTTTCTTATCTGAGTACTTCATTTATGGGTGGTACCCATTAAAGAAAACACCACAAAAGCATCATATCTTACTATTAAAAGAGTTTCTGATCAGTGTGCTTCATTTACGAGTGGTAACCATTCAAGAAAACTCCACAAAACATCATATCTTATTACGAGAAGAATTTCTTCTCCGAGCACTTCACATTTAAGTGTTGTAAACAATAAACAAAACACCACAAAAAGCATAGATTACCACTCTAAGTGCTTAATGTTGAGTACTTAAATTATGAGGGATTCAGATCATAGTATTTCATTTATGGATGATAACCATTAAAGAAAACATCACAAAGCATATTATTCTATTACGAGAAGTGTTTCTTATCTGAGTACTTCATTTATGGGTGGTAACCATTAAAGAAAACACCACAAAAGCATCATATCTTACTATTAAAAGAGTTTCTGATCAGTGTGCTTCATTTACGAGTGGTAACCATTCAAGAAAACTCCACAAAACATCATATATTATTACGAGAAGAATTTCTTCTCCGAGCACTTCACATTTAAGTGTTGTAAACAATAAACAAAACACCACAAAAAGCATAGATTACCACTCTAAGTGCTTAATGTTGAGTACTTAAATTATGAGGGATTCAGATCATAGTATTTCATTTATGGATGATAACCATTAAAGAAAACATCACAAAGCATATTATTCTATTACGAGAAGTGTTTCTTATCTGAGTACTTCATTTATGGGTGGTAACCATTAAAGAAAACACCACAAAAGCATCATATCTTACTATTAAAAGAGTTTCTGATCAGTGTGCTTCATTTACGAGTGGTAACCATTCAAGAAAACTCCAGAAAACATCATATCTTATTACGAGAAGAATTTCTTCTCCGAGCACTTCACATTTAAGTGTTGTAAACAATAAACAAAACACCACAAAAAGCATAGATTACCACTCTAAGTGCTTAATGTTGAGTACTTAAATTATGAGGGATTCAGATCATAGTATTTCATTTATGGATGATAACCATTAAAGAAAACATCACAAAGCATATTATTCTATTACGAGAAGTGTTTCTTATCTGAGTACTTCATTTATGGGTGGTACCCATTAAAGAAAACACCACAAAAGCATCATATCTTACTATTAAAAGAGTTTCTGATCAGTGTGCTTCATTTACGAGTGGTAACCATTCAAGAAAACTCCACAAAACATCATATCTTATTACGAGAAGAATTTCTTCTCCGAGCACTTCACATTTAAGTGTTGTAAACAATAAACAAAACACCACAAAAAGCATAGATTACCACTCTAAGTGCTTAATGTTGAGTACTTAAATTATGAGGGATTCAGATCATAGTATTTCATTTATGGATGATAACCATTAAAGAAAACATCACAAAGCATATTATTCTATTACGAGAAGTGTTTCTTATCTGAGTACTTCATTTATGGGTGGTAACCATTAAAGAAAACACCACAAAAGCATCATATCTTACTATTAAAAGAGTTTCTGATCAGTGTGCTTCATTTACGAGTGGTAACCATTCAAGAAAACTCCACAAAACATCATATCTTATTACGAGAAGAATTTCTTCTCCGAGCACTTCACATTTAAGTGTTGTAAACAATAAACAAAACACCACAAAAAGCATAGATTACCACTCTAAGTGCTTAATGTTGAGTACTTAAATTATGAGGGATTCAGATCATAGTATTTCATTTATGGATGATAACCATTAAAGAAAACATCACAAAACATATTATTCTATTACGAGAAGTGTTTCTTATCTGAGTACTTCATTTATGGGTGGTACCCATTAAAGAAAACACCACAAAAGCATCATATCTTACTATTAAAAGAGTTTCTGATCAGTGTGCTTCATTTACGAGTGGTAACCATTCAAGAAAACTCCACAAAACATCATATCTTATTACGAGAAGAATTTCTTCTCCGAGCACTTCACATTTAAGTGTTGTAAACAATAAACAAAACACCACAAAAAGCATAGATTACCACTCTAAGTGCTTAATGTTGAGTACTTAAATTATGAGGGATTCAGATCATAGTATTTCATTTATGGATGATAACCATTAAAGAAAACATCACAAAGCATATTATTCTATTACGAGAAGTGTTTCTTATCTGAGTACTTCATTTATGGGTGGTAACCATTAAAGAAAACACCACAAAAGCATCATATCTTACTATTAAAAGAGTTTCTGATCAGTGTGCTTCATTTACGAGTGGTAACCATTCAAGAAAACTCCACAAAACATCATATCTTATTACGAGAAGAATTTCTTCTCCGAGCACTTCACATTTAAGTGTTGTAAACAATAAACAAAACACCACAAAAAGCATAGATTACCACTCTAAGTGCTTAATGTTGAGTACTTAAATTATGAGGGATTCAGATCATAGTATTTCATTTATGGATGATAACCATTAAAGAAAACATCACAAAACATATTATTCTATTACGAGAAGTGTTTCTTATCTGAGTACTTCATTTATGGGTGGTACCCATTAAAGAAAACACCACAAAAGCATCATATCTTACTATTAAAAGAGTTTCTGATCAGTGTGCTTCATTTACGAGTGGTAACCATTCAAGAAAACTCCACAAAACATCATATCTTATTACGAGAAGAATTTCTTCTCCGAGCACTTCACATTTAAGTGTTGTAAACAATAAACAAAACACCACAAAAAGCATAGATTACCACTCTAAGTGCTTAATGTTGAGTACTTAAATTATGAGGGATTCAGATCATAGTATTTCATTTATGGATGATAACCATTAAAGAAAACATCACAAAACATATTATTCTATTACGAGAAGTGTTTCTTATCTGAGTACTTCATTTATGGGTGGTACCCATTAAAGAAAACACCACAAAAGCATCATATCTTACTATTAAAAGAGTTTCTGATCAGTGTGCTTCATTTACGAGTGGTAACCATTCAAGAAAACTCCACAAAACATCATATCTTATTACGAGAAGAATTTCTTCTCCGAGCACTTCACATTTAAGTGTTGTAAACAATAAACAAAACACCACAAAAAGCATAGATTACCACTCTAAGTGCTTAATGTTGAGTACTTAAATTATGAGGGATTCAGATCATAGTATTTCATTTATGGATGATAACCATTATAGAAAACATCACAAAGCATATTATTCTATTACGAGAAGTGTTTCTTATCTGAGTACTTCATTTATGGGTGGTAACCATTAAAGAAAACACCACAAAAGCATCATATCTTACTATTAAAAGAGTTTCTGATCAGTGTGCTTCATTTACGAGTGGTAACCATTCAAGAAAACTCCACAAAACATCATATATTATTACGAGAAGAATTTCTTCTCCGAGCACTTCACATTTAAGTGTTGTAAACAATAAACAAAACACCACAAAAAGCATAGATTACCACTCTAAGTGCTTAATGTTGAGTACTTAAATTATGAGGGATTCAGATCATAGTATTTCATTTATGGATGATAACCATTAAAGAAAACATCACAAAGCATATTATTCTATTACGAGAAGTGTTTCTTATCTGAGTACTTCATTTATGGGTGGTAACCATTAAAGAAAACACCACAAAAGCATCATATCTTACTATTAAAAGAGTTTCTGATCAGTGTGCTTCATTTACGAGTGGTAACCATTCAAGAAAACTCCACAAAACATCATATCTTATTACGAGAAGAATTTCTTCTCCGAGCACTTCACATTTAAGTGTTGTAAACAATAAACAAAACACCACAAAAAGCATAGATTACCATTCTAAGTGCTTAATGTTGAGTACTTAAATTATGAGGGATTCAGATCATAGTATTTCATTTATGGATGATAACCATTAAAGAAAACATCACAAAGCATATTATTCTATTACGAGAAGTGTTTCTTATCTGAGTACTTCATTTATGGGTGGTAACCATTAAAGAAAACACCACAAAAGCATCATATCTTACTATTAAAAGAGTTTCTGATCAGTGTGCTTCATTTACGAGTGGTAACCATTCAAGAAAACTCCACAAAACATCATATCTTATTACGAGAAGAATTTCTTCTCCGAGCACTTCACATTTAAGTGTTGTAAACAATAAACAAAACACCACAAAAAGCATAGATTACCACTCTAAGTGCTTAATGTTGAGTACTTAAATTATGAGGGATTCAGATCATAGTATTTCATTTATGGATGATAACCATTAAAGAAAACATCACAAAACATATTATTCTATTACGAGAAGTGTTTCTTATCTGAGTACTTCATTTATGGGTGGTAACCATTAAAGAAAACACCACAAAAGCATCATATCTTACTATTAAAAGAGTTTCTGATCAGTGTGCTTCATTTACGAGTGGTAACCATTCAAGAAAACTCCACAAAACATCATATCTTATTACGAGAAGAATTTCTTCTCCGAGCACTTCACATTTAAGTGTTGTAAACAATAAACAAAACACCGCAAAAAGCATAGATTACCACTCTAAGTGCTTAATGTTGAGTACTTAAATTATGAGGGATTCAGATCATAGTATTTCATTTATGGATGATAACCATTAAAGAAAACATCACAAAGCATATTATTCTATTACGAGAAGTGTTTCTTATCTGAGTACTTCATTTATGGGTGGTACCCATTAAAGAAAACACCACAAAAGCATCATATCTTACTATTAAAAGAGTTTCTGATCAGTGTGCTTCATTTACGAGTGGTAACCATTCAAGAAAACTCCACAAAACATCATATCTTATTACGAGAAGAATTTCTTCTCCGAGCACTTCACATTTAAGTGTTGTAAACAATAAACAAAACACCACAAAAAGCATAGATTACCACTCTAAGTGCTTAATGTTGAGTACTTAAATTATGAGGGATTCAGATCATAGTATTTCATTTATGGATGATAACCATTAAAGAAAACATCACAAAGCATATTATTCTATTACGAGAAGTGTTTCTTATCTGAGTACTTCATTTATGGGTGGTAACCATTAAAGAAAACACCACAAAAGCATCATATCTTACTATTAAAAGAGTTTCTGATCAGTGTGCTTCATTTACGAGTGGTAACCATTCAAGAAAACTCCACAAAACATCATATATTATTACGAGAAGAATTTCTTCTCCGAGCACTTCACATTTATGTGTTGTAAACAATAAACAAAACACCACAAAAAGCATAGATTACCACTCTAAGTGCTTAATGTTGAGTACTTAAATTATGAGGGATTCAGATCATAGTATTTCATTTATGGATGATAACCATTAAAGAAAACATCACAAAGCATATTATTCTATTACGAGAAGTGTTTCTTATCTGAGTACTTCATTTATGGGTGGTAACCATTAAAGAAAACACCACAAAAGCATCATATCTTACTATTAAAAGAGTTTCTGATCAGTGTGCTTCATTTACGAGTGGTAACCATTCAAGAAAACTCCACAAAACATCATATATTATTACGAGAAGAATTTCTTCTCCGAGCACTTCACATTTAAGTGTTGTAAACAATAAACAAAACACCACAAAAAGCATAGATTACCACTCTAAGTGCTTAATGTTGAGTACTTAAATTATGAGGGATTCAGATCATAGTATTTCATTTATGGATGATAACCATTAAAGAAAACATCACAAAACATATTATTCTATTACGAGAAGTGTTTCTTATCTGAGTACTTCATTTATGGGTGGTAACCATTAAAGAAAACACCACAAAAGCATCATATCTTACTATTAAAAGAGTTTCTGATCAGTGTGCTTCATTTACGAGTGGTAACCATTCAAGAAAACTCCACAAAACATCATATCTTATTACGAGAAGAATTTCTTCTCCGAGCACTTCACATTTAAGTGTTGTAAACAATAAACAAAACACCACAAAAAGCATAGATTACCACTCTAAGTGCTTAATGTTGAGTACTTAAATTATGAGGGATTCAGATCATAGTATTTCATTTATGGATGATAACCATTAAAGAAAACATCACAAAACATATTATTCTATTACGAGAAGTGTTTCTTATCTGAGTACTTCATTTATGGGTGGTACCCATTAAAGAAAACACCACAAAAGCATCATATCTTACTATTAAAAGAGTTTCTGATCAGTGTGCTTCATTTACGAGTGGTAACCATTCAAGAAAACTCCACAAAACATCATATCTTATTACGAGAAGAATTTCTTCTCCGAGCACTTCACATTTAAGTGTTGTAAACAATAAACAAAACACCACAAAAAGCATAGATTACCACTCTAAGTGCTTAATGTTGAGTACTTAAATTATGAGGGATTCAGATCATAGTATTTCATTTATGGATGATAACCATTATAGAAAACATCACAAAGCATATTATTCTATTACGAGAAGTGTTTCTTATCTGAGTACTTCATTTATGGGTGGTAACCATTAAAGAAAACACCACAAAAGCATCATATCTTACTATTAAAAGAGTTTCTGATCAGTGTGCTTCATTTACGAGTGGTAACCATTCAAGAAAACTCCACAAAACATCATATATTATTACGAGAAGAATTTCTTCTCCGAGCACTTCACATTTAAGTGTTGTAAACAATAAACAAAACACCACAAAAAGCATAGATTACCACTCTAAGTGCTTAATGTTGAGTACTTAAATTATGAGGGATTCAGATCATAGTATTTCATTTATGGATGATAACCATTAAAGAAAACATCACAAAGCATATTATTCTATTACGAGAAGTGTTTCTTATCTGAGTAATTCATTTATGGGTGGTAACCATTAAAGAAAACACCACAAAAGCATCATATCTTACTATTAAAAGAGTTTCTGATCAGTGTGCTTCATTTACGAGTGGTAACCATTCAAGAAAACTCCACAAAACATCATATCTTATTACGAGAAGAATTTCTTCTCCGAGCACTTCACATTTAAGTGTTGTAAACAATAAACAAAACACCACAAAAAGCATAGATTACCATTCTAAGTGCTTAATGTTGAGTACTTAAATTATGAGGGATTCAGATCATAGTATTTCATTTATGGATGATAACCATTAAAGAAAACATCACAAAGCATATTATTCTATTACGAGAAGTGTTTCTTATCTGAGTACTTCATTTATGGGTGGTAACCATTAAAGAAAACACCACAAAAGCATCATATCTTACTATTAAAAGAGTTTCTGATCAGTGTGCTTCATTTACGAGTGGTAACCATTCAAGAAAACTCCACAAAACATCATATCTTATTACGAGAAGAATTTCTTCTCCGAGCACTTCACATTTAAGTGTTGTAAACAATAAACAAAACACCACAAAAAGCATAGATTACCACTCTAAGTGCTTAATGTTGAGTACTTAAATTATGAGGGATTCAGATCATAGTATTTCATTTATGGATGATAACCATTAAAGAAAACATCACAAAGCATATTATTCTATTACGAGAAGTGTTTCTTATCTGAGTACTTCATTTATGGGTGGTAACCATTAAAGAAAACACCACAAAAGCATCATATCTTACTATTAAAAGAGTTTCTGATCAGTGTGCTTCATTTACGAGTGGTAACCATTCAAGAAAACTCCACAAAACATCATATCTTATTACGAGAAGAATTTCTTCTCCGAGCACTTCACATTTAAGTGTTGTAAACAATAAACAAAACACCGCAAAAAGCATAGATTACCACTCTAAGTGCTTAATGTTGAGTACTTAAATTATGAGGGATTCAGATCATAGTATTTCATTTATGGATGATAACCATTAAAGAAAACATCACAAAGCATATTATTCTATTACGAGAAGTGTTTCTTATCTGAGTACTTCATTTATGGGTGGTACCCATTAAAGAAAACACCACAAAAGCATCATATCTTACTATTAAAAGAGTTTCTGATCAGTGTGCTTCATTTACGAGTGGTAACCATTCAAGAAAACTCCACAAAACATCATATCTTATTACGAGAAGAATTTCTTCTCCGAGCACTTCACATTTAAGTGTTGTAAACAATAAACAAAACACCACAAAAAGCATAGATTACCACTCTAAGTGCTTAATGTTGAGTACTTAAATTATGAGGGATTCAGATCATAGTATTTCATTTATGGATGATAACCATTAAAGAAAACATCACAAAGCATATTATTCTATTACGAGAAGTGTTTCTTATCTGAGTACTTCATTTATGGGTGGTAACCATTAAAGAAAACACCACAAAAGCATCATATCTTACTATTAAAAGAGTTTCTGATCAGTGTGCTTCATTTACGAGTGGTAACCATTCAAGAAAACTCCACAAAACATCATATATTATTACGAGAAGAATTTCTTCTCCGAGCACTTCACATTTAAGTGTTGTAAACAATAAACAAAACACCACAAAAAGCATAGATTACCACTCTAAGTGCTTAATGTTGAGTACTTAAATTATGAGGGATTCAGATCATAGTATTTCATTTATGGATGATAACCATTAAAGAAAACATCACAAAGCATATTATTCTATTACGAGAAGTGTTTCTTATCTGAGTACTTCATTTATGGGTGGTAACCATTAAAGAAAACACCACAAAAGCATCATATCTTACTATTAAAAGAGTTTCTGATCAGTGTGCTTCATTTACGAGTGGTAACCATTCAAGAAAACTCCACAAAACATCATATCTTATTACGAGAAGAATTTCTTCTCCGAGCACTTCACATTTAAGTGTTGTAAACAATAAACAAAACACCACAAAAAGCATAGATTACCACTCTAAGTGCTTAATGTTGAGTACTTAAATTATGAGGGATTCAGATCATAGTATTTCATTTATGGATGATAACCATTAAAGAAAACATCACAAAGCATATTATTCTATTACGAGAAGTGTTTCTTATCTGAGTAATTCATTTATGTGTGGTAACCATTAAAGAAAACACCACAAAAGCATCATATCTTACTATTAAAAGAGTTTCTGATCAGTGTGCTTCATTTACGAGTGGTAACCATTCAAGAAAACTCCACAAAACATCATATCTTATTACGAGAAGAATTTCTTCTCCGAGCACTTCACATTTAAGTGTTGTAAACAATAAACAAAACACCACAAAAAGCATAGATTACCACTCTAAGTGCTTAATGTTGAGTACTTAAATTATGAGGGATTCAGATCATAATATTTCATTTATGGATGATAACCATTGAAGAAAACATCACAAAGCATATTATTCTATTACGAGAAGTGTTTCTTATCTGAGTACTTCATTTATGGGTGGTAACCATTAAAGAAAACACCACAAAAGCATCATATCTTACTATTAAAAGAGTTTCTGATCAGTGTGCTTCATTTACGAGTGGTAACCATTCAAGAAAACTCCACAAAATATCATATCTTATTACGAGAAGAATTTCTTCTCCGAGCACTTCACATTTAAGTGTTGTAAACAATAAACAAAACACCACAAAAAGCATAGATTACCACTCTAAGTGCTTAATGTTGAGTACTTAAATTATGAGGGATTCAGATCATAGTATTTCATTTATGGATGATAACCATTAAAGAAAACATCACAAAGCATATTATTCTATTACGAGAAGTGTTTCTTATCTGAGTACTTCATTTATGGGTGGTACCCATTAAAGAAAACACCACAAAAGCATCATATCTTACTATTAAAAGAGTTTCTGATCAGTGTGCTTCATTTACGAGTGGTAACCATTCAAGAAAACTCCACAAAACATCATATCTTATTACGAGAAGAATTTCTTCTCCGAGCACTTCACATTTAAGTGTTGTAAACAATAAACAAAACACCACAAAAAGCATAGATTACCACTCTAAGTGCTTAATGTTGAGTACTTAAATTATGAGGGATTCAGATCATAATATTTCATTTATGGATGATAACCATTGAAGAAAACATCACAAAGCATATTATTCTATTACGAGAAGTGTTTCTTATCTGAGTACTTCATTTATGGGTGGTAACCATTAAAGAAAACACCACAAAAGCATCATATCTTACTATTAAAAGAGTTTCTGATCAGTGTGCTTCATTTACGAGTGGTAACCATTCAAGAAAACTCCACAAAACATCATATCTTATTACGAGAAGAATTTCTTCTCCGAGCACTTCACATTTAAGTGTTGTAAACAATAAACAAAACACCACAAAAAGCATAGATTACCACTCTAAGTGCTTAATGTTGAGTACTTAAATTATGAGGGATTCAGATCATAGTATTTCATTTATGGATGATAACCATTAAAGAAAACATCACAAAGCATATTATTCTATTACGAGAAGTGTTTCTTATCTGAGTACTTCATTTATGGGTGGTACCCATTAAAGAAAACACCACAAAAGCATCATATCTTACTATTAAAAGAGTTTCTGATCAGTGTGCTTCATTTACGAGTGGTAACCATTCAAGAAAACTCCACAAAACATCATATCTTATTACGAGAAGAATTTCTTCTCCGAGCACTTCACATTTAAGTGTTGTAAACAATAAACAAAACACCACAAAAAGGATAGATTACCACTCTAAGTGCTTAATGTTGAGTACTTAAATTATGAGGGATTCAGATTATAGTATTTCATTTATGGATGATAACCATTAAAGAAAACATCACAAAGCATATTATTCTATTACGAGAAGTGTTTCTTATCTGAGTACTTCATTTATGGGTGGTAACCATTAAAGAAAACACCACAAAAGCATCATATCTTACTATTAAAAGAGTTTCTGATCAGTGTGCTTCATTTACGAGTGGTAACCATTCAAGAAAACTCCACAAAACATCATATCTTATTACGAGAAGAATTTCTTCTCCGAGCACTTCAAATTTAAGTGTTGTAAACAATAAACAAAACACCACAAAAAGCATAGATTACCACTCTAAGTGCTTAATGTTGAGTACTTAAATTATGAGGGATTCAGATCATAGTATTTTATTTATGGATGATAACCATTGAAGAAAACATCACAAAGCATATTATTCTATTACGAGAAGTGTTTCTTATCTGAGTACTTCTTTTATGGGTGGTAACCATTAAAGAAAACACCACAAAAGCATCATATCTTACTATTAAAAGAGTTTCTGATCAGTGTGCTTCATTTACGAGTGGTAACCATTCAAGAAAACTCCACAAAACATCATATCTTATTACGAGAAGAATTTCTTCTCCGAGCACTTCACATTTAAGTGTTGTAAACAATAAACAAAACACCACAAAAAGCATAGATTACCACTCTAAGTGCTTAATGTTGAGTACTTAAATTATGAGGGATTCAGATCATAATATTTCATTTATGGATGATAACCATTGAAGAAAACATCACAAAGCATATTATTCTATTACGAGAAGTGTTTCTTATCTGAGTACTTCATTTATGGGTGGTAACCATTAAAGAAAACACCACAAAAGCATCATATCTTACTATTAAAAGAGTTTCTGATCAGTGTGCTTCATTTACGAGTGTTAACCATTCAAGAAAACTCCACAAAACATCATATCTTATTACGAGAAGAATTTCTTCTCCGAGCACTTCACATTTAAGTGTTGTAAACAATAAACAAAACACCACAAAAAGCATAGATTACCACTCTAAGTGCTTAATGTTGAGTACTTAAATTATGAGGGATTCAGATCATAGTATTTCATTTATGGATGATAACCATTAAAGAAAACATCACAAAGCATATTATTCTATTACGAGAAGTGTTTCTTATCTGAGTACTTCATTTATGGGTGGTAACCATTAAAGAAAACACCACAAAAGCATCATATCTTACTATTAAAAGAGTTTCTGATCAGTGTGCTTCATTTACGAGTGGTAACCATTCAAGAAAACTCCACAAAACATCATATATTATTACGAGAAGAATTTCTTCTCCGAGCACTTCACATTTAAGTGTTGTAAACAATAAACAAAACACCACAAAAAGCATAGATTACCACTCTAAGTGCTTAATGTTGAGTACTTAAATTATGAGGGATTCAGATCATAGTATTTCATTTATGGATGATAACCATTAAAGAAAACATCACAAAGCATATTATTCTATTACGAGAAGTGTTTCTTATCTGAGTACTTCATTTATGGGTGGTAACCATTAAAGAAAACACCACAAAAGCATCATATCTTACTATTAAAAGAGTTTCTGATCAGTGTGCTTCATTTACGAGTGGTAACCATTCAAGAAAACTCCACAAAACATCATATCTTATTACGAGAAGAATTTCTTCTCCGAGCACTTCACATTTAAGTGTTGTAAACAATAAACAAAACACCACAAAAAGCATAGATTACCACTCTAAGTGCTTAATGTTGAGTACTTAAATTATGAGGGATTCAGATCATAGTATTTCATTTATGGATGATAACCATTAAAGAAAACATCACAAAGCATATTATTCTATTACGAGAAGTGTTTCTTATCTGAGTAATTCATTTATGGGTGGTAACCATTAAAGAAAACACCACAAAAGCATCATATCTTACTATTAAAAGAGTTTCTGATCAGTGTGCTTCATTTACGAGTGGTAACCATTCAAGAAAACTCCACAAAACATCATATATTATTACGAGAAGAATTTCTTCTCCGAGCACTTCACATTTAAGTGTTGTAAACAATAAACAAAACACCACAAAAAGCATAGATTACCACTCTAAGTGCTTAATGTTGAGTACTTAAATTATGAGGGATTCAGATCATAGTATTTCATTTATGGATGATAACCATTAAAGAAAACATCACAAAGCATATTATTCTATTACGAGAAGTGTTTCTTATCTGAGTACTTCATTTATGGGTGGTAACCATTAAAGAAAACACCACAAAAGCATCATATCTTACTATTAAAAGAGTTTCTGATCAGTGTGCTTCATTTACGAGTGGTAACCATTCAAGAAAACTCCACAAAACATCATATCTTATTACGAGAAGAATTTCTTCTCCGAGCACTTCACATTTAAGTGTTGTAAACAATAAACAAAACACCACAAAAAGCATAGATTACCATTCTAAGTGCTTAATGTTGAGTACTTAAATTATGAGGGATTCAGATCATAGTATTTCATTTATGGATGATAACCATTAAAGAAAACATCACAAAGCATATTATTCTATTACGAGAAGTGTTTCTTATCTGAGTACTTCATTTATGGGTGGTAACCATTAAAGAAAACACCACAAAAGCATCATATCTTACTATTAAAAGAGTTTCTGATCAGTGTGCTTCATTTACGAGTGGTAACCATTCAAGAAAACTCCACAAAACATCATATCTTATTACGAGAAGAATTTCTTCTCCGAGCACTTCACATTTAAGTGTTGTAAACAATAAACAAAACACCACAAAAAGCATAGATTACCACTCTAAGTGCTTAATGTTGAGTACTTAAATTATGAGGTATTCAGATCATAGTATTTCATTTATGGATGATAACCATTAAAGAAAACATCACAAAGCATATTATTCTATTACGAGAAGTGTTTCTTATCTGAGTACTTCATTTATGGGTGGTAACCATTAAAGAAAACACCACAAAAGCATCATATCTTACTATTAAAAGAGTTTCTGATCAGTGTGCTTCATTTACGAGTGGTAACCATTCAAGAAAACTCCACAAAACATCATATCTTATTACGAGAAGAATTTCTTCTCCGAGCACTTCACATTTAAGTGTTGTAAACAATAAACAAAACACCGCAAAAAGCATAGATTACCACTCTAAGTGCTTAATGTTGAGTACTTAAATTATGAGGGATTCAGATCATAGTATTTCATTTATGGATGATAACCATTAAAGAAAACATCACAAAGCATATTATTCTATTACGAGAAGTGTTTCTTATCTGAGTACTTCATTTATGGGTGGTAACCATTAAAGAAAACACCACAAAAGCATCATATCTTACTATTAAAAGAGTTTCTGATCAGTGTGCTTCATTTACGAGTGGTAACCATTCAAGAAAACTCCACAAAACATCATATCTTATTACGAGAAGAATTTCTTCTCCGAGCACTTCACATTTAAGTGTTGTAAACAATAAACAAAACACCACAAAAAGCATAGATTACCACTCTAAGTGCTTAATGTTGAGTACTTAAATTATGAGGGATTCAGATCATAGTATTTCATTTATGGATGATAACCATTAAAGAAAACATCACAAAGCATATTATTCTATTACGAGAAGTGTTTCTTATCTGAGTACTTCATTTATGGGTGGTACCCATTAAAGAAAACACCACAAAAGCATCATATCTTACTATTAAAAGAGTTTCTGATCAGTGTGCTTCATTTACGAGTGGTAACCATTCAAGAAAACTCCACAAAACATCATATCTTATTACGAGAAGAATTTCTTCTCCGAGCACTTCACATTTAAGTGTTGTAAACAATAAACAAAACACCACAAAAAGCATAGATTACCACTCTAAGTGCTTAATGTTGAGTACTTAAATTATGAGGGATTCAGATCATAGTATTTCATTTATGGATGATAACCATTAAAGAAAACATCACAAAGCATATTATTCTATTACGAGAAGTGTTTCTTATCTGAGTACTTCATTTATGGGTGGTAACCATTAAAGAAAACACCACAAAAGCATCATATCTTACTATTAAAAGAGTTTCTGATCAGTGTGCTTCATTTACGAGTGGTAACCATTCAAGAAAACTCCACAAAACATCATATCTTATTACGAGAAGAATTTCTTCTCCGAGCACTTCACATTTAAGTGTTGTAAACAATAAACAAAACACCACAAAAAGCATAGATTACCACTCTATGTGCTTAATGTTGAGTACTTAAATTATGAGGGATTCAGATCATAGTATTTCATTTATGGATGATAACCATTAAAGAAAACATCACAAAGCATATTATTCTATTACGAGAAGTGTTTCTTATCTGAGTAATTCATTTATGTGTGGTAACCATTAAAGAAAACACCACAAAAGCATCATATCTTACTATTAAAAGAGTTTCTGATCAGTGTGCTTCATTTACGAGTGGTAACCATTCAAGAAAACTCCACAAAACATCATATCTTATTACGAGAAGAATTTCTTCTCCGAGCACTTCACATTTAAGTGTTGTAAACAATAAACAAAACACCACAAAAAGCATAGATTACCACTCTAAGTGCTTAATGTTGAGTACTTAAATTATGAGGGATTCAGATCATAATATTTCATTTATGGATGATAACCATTGAAGAAAACATCACAAAGCATATTATTCTATTACGAGAAGTGTTTCTTATCTGAGTACTTCATTTATGGGTGGTAACCATTAAAGAAAACACCACAAAAGCATCATATCTTACTATTAAAAGAGTTTCTGATCAGTGTGCTTCATTTACGAGTGGTAACCATTCAAGAAAACTCCACAAAACAACATATCTTATTACGAGAAGAATTTCTTCTCCGAGCACTTCACATTTAAGTGTTGTAAACAATAAACAAAACACCACAAAAAGCATAGATTACCACTCTAAGTGCTTAATGTTGAGTACTTAAATTATGAGGGATTCAGATCATAGTATTTCATTTATGGATGATAACCATTAAAGAAAACATCACAAAGCATATTATTCTATTACGAGAAGTGTTTCTTATCTGAGTACTTCATTTATGGGTGGTACCCATTAAAGAAAACACCACAAAAGCATCATATCTTACTATTAAAAGAGTTTCTGATCAGTGTGCTTCATTTACGAGTGGTAACCATTCAAGAAAACTCCACAAAACATCATATCTTATTACGAGAAGAATTTCTTCTCCGAGCACTTCACATTTAAGTGTTGTAAACAATAAACAAAACACCACAAAAAGCATAGATTACCACTCTAAGTGCTTAATGTTGAGTACTTAAATTATGAGGGATTCAGATCATAGTATTTCATTTATGGATGATAACCATTAAAGAAAACATCACAAAGCATATTATTCTATTACGAGAAGTGTTTCTTATCTGAGTACTTCATTTATGGGTGGTAACCATTAAAGAAAACACCACAAAAGCATCATATCTTACTATTAAAAGAGTTTCTGATCAGTGTGCTTCATTTACGAGTGGTAACCATTCAAGAAAACTCCACAAAACATCATATCTTATTACGAGAAGAATTTCTTCTCCGAGCACTTCACATTTAAGTGTTGTAAACAATAAACAAAACACCACAAAAAGCATAGATTACCACTCTAAGTGCTTAATGTTGAGTACTTAAATTATGAGGGATTCAGATCATAGTATTTCATTTATGGATGATAACCATTAAAGAAAACATCACAAAGCATATTATTCTATTACGAGAAGTGTTTCTTATCTGAGTAATTCATTTATGTGTGGTAACCATTAAAGAAAACACCACAAAAGCATCATATCTTACTATTAAAAGAGTTTCTGATCAGTGTGCTTCATTTACGAGTGGTAACCATTCAAGAAAACTCCACAAAACATCATATCTTATTACGAGAAGAATTTCTTCTCCGAGCACTTCACATTTAAGTGTTGTAAACAATAAACAAAACACCACAAAAAGCATAGATTACCACTCTAAGTGCTTAATGTTGAGTACTTAAATTATGAGGGATTCAGATCATAATATTTCATTTATGGATGATAACCATTGAAGAAAACATCACAAAGCATATTATTCTATTACGAGAAGTGTTTCTTATCTGAGTACTTCATTTATGGGTGGTAACCATTAAAGAAAACACCACAAAAGCATCATATCTTACTATTAAAAGAGTTTCTGATCAGTGTGCTTCATTTACGAGTGGTAACCATTCAAGAAAACTCCACAAAACATCATATCTTATTACGAGAAGAATTTCTTCTCCGAGCACTTCACATTTAAGTGTTGTAAACAATAAACAAAACACCACAAAAAGCATAGATTACCACTCTAAGTGCTTAATGTTGAGTACTTAAATTATGAGGGATTCAGATCATAATATTTCATTTATGGATGATAACCATTGAAGAAAACATCACAAAGCATATTATTCTATTACGAGAAGTGTTTCTTATCTGAGTACTTCATTTATGGGTGGTAACCATTAAAGAAAACACCACAAAAGCATCATATCTTACTATTAAAAGAGTTTCTGATCAGTGTGCTTCATTTACGAGTGGTAACCATTCAAGAAAACTCCACAAAACATCATATCTTATTACGAGAAGAATTTCTTCTCCGAGCACTTCACATTTAAGTGTTGTAAACAATAAACAAAACACCACAAAAAGCATAGATTACCACTCTAAGTGCTTAATGTTGAGTACTTAAATTATGAGGGATTCAGATCATATTATTTCATTTATGGATGATAACCATTGAAGAAAACATCACAAAGCATATTATTCTATTACGAGAAGTGTTTCTTATCTGAGTACTTCATTTATGGGTGGTAACCATTAAAGAAAACACCACAAAAGCATCATATCTTACTATTAAAAGAGTTTCTGATCAGTGTGCTTCATTTACGAGTGTTAACCATTCAAGAAAACTCCACAAAACATCATATCTTATTACGAGAAGAATTTCTTCTCCGAGCACTTCACATTTAAGTGTTGTAAACAATAAACAAAACACCACAAAAAGCATAGATTACCACTCTAAGTGCTTAATGTTGAGTACTTAAATTATGAGGGATTCAGATCATAGTATTTCATTTATGGATGATAACCATTAAAGAAAACATCACAAAGCATATTATTCTATTACGAGAAGTGTTTCTTATCTGAGTACTTCATTTATGGGTGGTAACCATTAAAGAAAACACCACAAAAGCATCATATCTTACTATTAAAAGAGTTTCTGATCAGTGTGCTTCATTTACGAGTGGTAACCATTCAAGAAAACTCCACAAAACATCATATCTTATTACGAGAAGAATTTCTTCTCCGAGCACTTCACATTTAAGTGTTGTAAACAATAAACAAAACACCACAAAAAGCATAGATTACCACTCTAAGTGCTTAATGTTGAGTACTTAAATTATGAGGGATTCAGATCATAGTATTTCATTTATGGATGATAACCATTAAAGAAAACATCACAAAGCATATTATTCTATTACGAGAAGTGTTTCTTATCTGAGTAATTCATTTATGTGTGGTAACCATTAAAGAAAACACCACAAAAGCATCATATCTTACTATTAAAAGAGTTTCTGATCAGTGTGCTTCATTTACGAGTGGTAACCATTCAAGAAAACTCCACAAAACATCATATCTTATTACGAGAAGAATTTCTTCTCCGAGCACTTCACATTTAAGTGTTGTAAACAATAAACAAAACACCACAAAAAGCATAGATTACCACTCTAAGTGCTTAATGTTGAGTACTTAAATTATGAGGGATTCAGATCATAGTATTTCATTTATGGATGATAACCATTAAAGAAAACATCACAAAGCATATTATTCTATTACGAGAAGTGTTTCTTATCTGAGTACTTCATTTATGGGTGGTACCCATTAAAGAAAACACCACAAAAGCATCATATCTTACTATTAAAAGAGTTTCTGATCAGTGTGCTTCATTTACGAGTGGTAACCATTCAAGAAAACTCCACAAAACATCATATCTTATTACGAGAAGAATTTCTTCTCCGAGCACTTCACATTTAAGTGTTGTAAACAATAAACAAAACACCACAAAAAGCATAGATTACCACTCTAAGTGCTTAATGTTGAGTACTTAAATTATGAGGGATTCAGATCATAATATTTCATTTATGGATGATAACCATTGAAGAAAACATCACAAAGCATATTATTCTATTACGAGAAGTGTTTCTTATCTGAGTACTTCATTTATGGGTGGTAACCATTAAAGAAAACACCACAAAAGCATCATATCTTACTATTAAAAGAGTTTCTGATCAGTGTGCTTCATTTACGAGTGGTAACCATTCAAGAAAACTCCACAAAACAACATATCTTATTACGAGAAGAATTTCTTCTCCGAGCACTTCACATTTAAGTGTTGTAAACAATAAACAAAACACCACAAAAAGCATAGATTACCACTCTAAGTGCTTAATGTTGAGTACTTAAATTATGAGGGATTCAGATCATAGTATTTCATTTATGGATGATAACCATTAAAGAAAACATCACAAAGCATATTATTCTATTACGAGAAGTGTTTCTTATCTGAGTACTTCATTTATGGGTGGTAACCATTAAAGAAAACACCACAAAAGCATCATATCTTACTATTAAAAGAGTTTCTGATCAGTGTGCTTCATTTACGAGTGGTAACCATTCAAGAAAACTCCACAAAACATCATATCTTATTACGAGAAGAATTTCTTCTCCGAGCACTTCACATTTAAGTGTTGTAAACAATAAACAAAACACCACAAAAAGCATAGATTACCACTCTAAGTGCTTAATGTTGAGTACTTAAATTATGAGGGATTCAGATCATAGTATTTCATTTATGGATGATAACCATTAAAGAAAACATCACAAAGCATATTATTCTATTACGAGAAGTGTTTCTTATCTGAGTACTTCATTTATGGGTGGTAACCATTAAAGAAAACACCACAAAAGCATCATATCTTACTATTAAAAGAGTTTCTGATCAGTGTGCTTCATTTACGAGTGGTAACCATTCAAGAAAACTCCACAAAACATCATATCTTATTACGAGAAGAATTTCTTCTCCGAGCACTTCACATTTAAGTGTTGTAAACAATAAACAAAACACCACAAAAAGCATAGATTACCACTCTAAGTGCTTAATGTTGAGTACTTAAATTATGAGGGATTCAGATCATAGTATTTCATTTATGGATGATAACCATTAAAGAAAACATCACAAAGCATATTATTCTATTACGAGAAGTGTTTCTTATCTGAGTAATTCATTTATGGGTGGTAACCATTAAAGAAAACACCACAAAAGCATCATATCTTACTATTAAAAGAGTTTCTGATCAGTGTGCTTCATTTACGAGTGGTAACCATTCAAGAAAACTCCACAAAACATCATATCTTATTACGAGAAGAATTTCTTCTCCGAGCACTTCACATTTAAGTGTTGTAAACAATAAACAAAACACCACAAAAAGCATAGATTACCACTCTAAGTGCTTAATGTTGAGTACTTAAATTATGAGGGATTCAGATCATAGTATTTCATTTATGGATGATAACCATTAAAGAAAACATCACAAAGCATATTATTCTATTACGAGAAGTGTTTCTTATCTGAGTACTCCATTTATGGGTGGTAACCATTAAAGAAAACACCACAAAAGCATCATATCTTACTATTAAAAGAGTTTCTGATCAGTGTGCTTCATTTACGAGTGGTAACCATTCAAGAAAACTCCACAAAACATCATATCTTATTACGAGAAGAATTTCTTCTCCGAGCACTTCACATTTAAGTGTTGTAAACAATAAACAAAACACCACAAAAAGCATAGATTACCACTCTAAGTGCTTAATGTTGAGTACTTAAATTATGAGGGATTCAGATCATAATATTTCATTTATGGATGATAACCATTGAAGAAAACATCACAAAGCATATTATTCTATTACGAGAAGTGTTTCTTATCTGAGTACTTCATTTATGGGTGGTAACCATTAAAGAAAACACCACAAAAGCATCATATCTTACTATTAAAAGAGTTTCTGATCAGTGTGCTTCATTTACGAGTGTTAACCATTCAAGAAAACTCCACAAAACATCATATCTTATTACGAGAAGAATTTCTTCTCCGAGCACTTCACATTTAAGTGTTGTAAACAATAAACAAAACACCACAAAAAGCATAGATTACCACTCTAAGTGCTTAATGTTGAGTACTTAAATTATGAGGGATTCAGATCATAGTATTTCATTTATGGATGATAACCATTAAAGAAAACATCACAAAGCATATTATTCTATTACGAGAAGTGTTTCTAATCTGAGTACTTCATTTATGGGTGGTAACCATTAAAGAAAACACCACAAAAGCATCATATCTTACTATTAAAAGAGTTTCTGATCAGTGTGCTTCATTTACGAGTGGTAACCATTCAAGAAAACTCCACAAAACATCATATCTTATTACGAGAAGAATTTCTTCTCCGAGCACTTCACATTTAAGTGTTGTAAACAATAAACAAAACACCACAAAAAGCATAGATTACCACTCTAAGTGCTTAATGTTGAGTACTTAAATTATGAGGGATTCAGATCATAGTATTTCATTTATGGATGATAACCATTAAAGAAAACATCACAAAGCATATTATTCTATTACGAGAAGTGTTTCTTATCTGAGTACTTCATTTATGGGTGGTACCCATTAAAGAAAACACCACAAAAGCATCATATCTTACTATTAAAAGAGTTTCTGATCAGTGTGCTTCATTTACGAGTGGTAACCATTCAAGAAAACTCCACAAAACATCATATCTTATTACGAGAAGAATTTCTTCTCCGAGCACTTCACATTTAAGTGTTGTAAACAATAAACAAAACACCACAAAAAGCATAGATTACCACTCTAAGTGCTTAATGTTGAGTACTTAAATTATGAGGGATTCAGATCATAATATTTCATTTATGGATGATAACCATTGAAGAAAACATCACAAAGCATATTATTCTATTACGAGAAGTGTTTCTTATCTGAGTACTTCATTTATGGGTGGTAACCATTAAAGAAAACACCACAAAAGCATCATATCTTACTATTAAAAGAGTTTCTGATCAGTGTGCTTCATTTACGAGTGGTAACCATTCAAGAAAACTCCACAAAACAACATATCTTATTACGAGAAGAATTTCTTCTCCGAGCACTTCACATTTAAGTGTTGTAAACAATAAACAAAACACCACAAAAAGCATAGATTACCACTCTAAGTGCTTAATGTTGAGTACTTAAATTATGAGGGATTCAGATCATAGTATTTCATTTATGGATGATAACCATTAAAGAAAACATCACAAAGCATATTATTCTATTACGAGAAGTGTTTCTTATCTGAGTACTTCATTTATGGGTGGTACCCATTAAAGAAAACACCACAAAAGCATCATATCTTACTATTAAAAGAGTTTCTGATCAGTGTGCTTCATTTACGAGTGGTAACCATTCAAGAAAACTCCACAAAACATCATATCTTATTACGAGAAGAATTTCTTCTCCGAGCACTTCACATTTAAGTGTTGTAAACAATAAACAAAACACCACAAAAAGCATAGATTACCACTCTAAGTGCTTAATGTTGAGTACTTAAATTATGAGGGATTCAGATCATAGTATTTCATTTATGGATGATAACCATTAAAGAAAACATCACAAAGCATATTATTCTATTACGAGAAGTGTTTCTTATCTGAGTACTTCATTTATGGGTGGTAACCATTAAAGAAAACACCACAAAAGCATCATATCTTACTATTAAAAGAGTTTCTGATCAGTGTGCTTCATTTACGAGTGGTAACCATTCAAGAAAACTCCACAAAACATCATATATTATTACGAGAAGAATTTCTTCTCCGAGCACTTCACATTTAAGTGTTGTAAACAATAAACAAAACACCACAAAAAGCATAGATTACCACTCTAAGTGCTTAATGTTGAGTACTTAAATTATGAGGGATTCAGATCATAGTATTTCATTTATGGATGATAACCATTAAAGAAAACATCACAAAGCATATTATTCTATTACGAGAAGTGTTTCTTATCTGAGTACTTCATTTATGGGTGGTAACCATTAAAGAAAACACCACAAAAGCATCATATCTTACTATTAAAAGAGTTTCTGATCAGTGTGCTTCATTTACGAGTGGTAACCATTCAAGAAAACTCCACAAAACATCATATCTTATTACGAGAAGAATTTCTTCTCCGAGCACTTCACATTTAAGTGTTGTAAACAATAAACAAAACACCACAAAAAGCATAGATTACCACTCTAAGTGCTTAATGTTGAGTACTTAAATTATGAGGGATTCAGATCATAGTATTTCATTTATGGATGATAACCATTAAAGAAAACATCACAAAGCATATTATTCTATTACGAGAAGTGTTTCTTATCTGAGTACTTCATTTATGGGTGGTACCCATTAAAGAAAACACCACAAAAGCATCATATCTTACTATTAAAAGAGTTTCTGATCAGTGTGCTTCATTTTCGAGTGGTAACCATTCAAGAAAACTCCACAAAACATCATATCTTATTACGAGAAGAATTTCTTCTCCGAGCACTTCACATTTAAGTGTTGTAAACAATAAACAAAACACCACAAAAAGCATACATTACCACTCTAAGTGCTTAATGTTGAGTACTTAAATTATGAGGGATTCAGATCATAATATTTCATTTATGGATGATAACCATTGAAGAAAACATCACAAAGCATATTATTCTATTACGAGAAGTGTTTCTTATCTGAGTACTTCATTTATGGGTGGTAACCATTAAAGAAAACACCACAAAAGCATCATATCTTACTATTAAAAGAGTTTCTGATCAGTGTGCTTCATTTACGAGTGGTAACCATTCAAGAAAACTCCACAAAACAACATATCTTATTACGAGAAGAATTTCTTCTCCGAGCACTTCACATTTAAGTGTTGTAAACAATAAACAAAACACCACAAAAAGCATAGATTACCACTCTAAGTGCTTAATGTTGAGTACTTAAATTATGAGGGATTCAGATCATAGTATTTCATTTATGGATGATAACCATTAAAGAAAACATCACAAAGCATATTATTCTATTACGAGAAGTGTTTCTTATCTGAGTACTTCATTTATGGGTGGTACCCATTAAAGAAAACACCACAAAAGCATCATATCTTACTATTAAAAGAGTTTCTGATCAGTGTGCTTCATTTACGAGTGGTAACCATTCAAGAAAACTCCACAAAACATCATATCTTATTACGAGAAGAATTTCTTCTCCGAGCACTTCACATTTAAGTGTTGTAAACAATAAACAAAACACCACAAAAAGCATAGATTACCACTCTAAGTGCTTAATGTTGAGTACTTAAATTATGAGGGATTCAGATCATAGTATTTCATTTATGGATGATAACCATTAAAGAAAACATCACAAAGCATATTATTCTATTACGAGAAGTGTTTCTTATCTGAGTACTTCATTTATGGGTGGTAACCATTAAAGAAAACACCACAAAAGCATCATATCTTACTATTAAAAGAGTTTCTGATCAGTGTGCTTCATTTACGAGTGGTAACCATTCAAGAAAACTCCACAAAACATCATATCTTATTACGAGAAGAATTTCTTCTCCGAGCACTTCACATTTAAGTGTTGTAAACAATAAACAAAACACCACAAAAAGCATAGATTACCACTCTAAGTGCTTAATGTTGAGTACTTAAATTATGAGGGATTCAGATCATAGTATTTCATTTATGGATGATAACCATTAAAGAAAACATCACAAAGCATATTATTCTATTACGAGAAGTGTTTCTTATCTGAGTAATTCATTTATGGGTGGTAACCATTAAAGAAAACACCACAAAAGCATCATATCTTACTATTAAAAGAGTTTCTGATCAGTGTGCTTCATTTACGAGTGGTAACCATTCAAGAAAACTCCACAAAACATCATATCTTATTACGAGAAGAATTTCTTCTCCGAGCACTTCACATTTAAGTGTTGTAAACAATAAACAAAACACCACAAAAAGCATAGATTACCACTCTAAGTGCTTAATGTTGAGTACTTAAATTATGAGGGATTCAGATCATAGTATTTCATTTATGGATGATAACCATTAAAGAAAACATCACAAAGCATATTATTCTATTACGAGAAGTGTTTCTTGTCTGAGTACTTCATTTATGGGTGGTAACCATTAAAGAAAACACCATAAAAGCATCATATCTTACTATTAAAAGAGTTTCTGATCAGTGTGCTTCATTTACGAGTGGTAACCATTCAAGAAAACTCCACAAAACATCATATCTTATTACGAGAAGAATTTCTTCTCCGAGCACTTCACATTTAAGTGTTGTAAACAATAAACAAAACACCACAAAAAGCATAGATTACCACTCTAAGTGCTTAATGTTGAGTACTTAAATTATGAGGGATTCAGATCATAGTATTTCATTTATGGATGATAACCATTAAAGAAAACATCACAAAGCATATTATTCTATTACGAGAAGTGTTTCTTATCTGAGTACTTCATTTATGGGTGGTACCCATTAAAGAAAACACCACAAAAGCATCATATCTTACTATTAAAAGAGTTTCTGATCAGTGTGCTTCATTTACGAGTGGTAACCATTCAAGAAAACTCCACAAAACATCATATCTTATTACGAGAAGAATTTCTTCTCCGAGCACTTCACATTTAAGTGTTGTAAACAATAAACAAAACACCACAAAAAGCATAGATTACCACTCTAAGTGCTTAATGTTGAGTACTTAAATTATGAGGGATTCAGATCATAGTATTTCATTTATGGATGATAACCATTAAAGAAAACATCACAAAGCATATTATTCTATTACGAGAAGTGTTTCTTATCTGAGTAATTCATTTATGGGTGGTAACCATTAAAGAAAACACCACAAAAGCATCATATCTTACTATTAAAAGAGTTTCTGATCAGTGTGCTTCATTTACGAGTGGTAACCATTCAAGAAAACTCCACAAAACATCATATCTTATTACGAGAAGAATTTCTTCTCCGAGCACTTCACATTTAAGTGTTGTAAACAATAAACAAAACACCACAAAAAGCATAGATTACCACTCTAAGTGCTTAATGTTGAGTACTTAAATTATGAGGGATTCAGATCATAGTATTTCATTTATGGATGATAACCATTAAAGAAAACATCACAAAGCATATTATTCTATTACGAGAAGTGTTTCTTATCTGAGTACTTCATTTATGGGTGGTAACCATTAAAGAAAACACCACAAAAGCATCATATCTTACTATTAAAAGAGTTTCTGATCAGTGTGCTTCATTTACGAGTGGTAACCATTCAAGAAAACTCCACAAAACATCATATCTTATTACGAGAAGAATTTCTTCTCCGAGCACTTCACATTTAAGTGTTGTAAACAATAAACAAAACACCACAAAAAGCATAGATTACCACTCTAAGTGCTTAATGTTGAGTACTTAAATTATGAGGGATTCAGATCATAATATTTCATTTATGGATGATAACCATTGAAGAAAACATCACAAAGCATATTATTCTATTACGAGAAGTGTTTCTTATCTGAGTACTTCATTTATGGGTGGTAACCATTAAAGAAAACACCACAAAAGCATCATATCTTACTATTAAAAGAGTTTCTGATCAGTGTGCTTCATTTACGAGTGTTAACCATTCAAGAAAACTCCACAAAACATCATATCTTATTACGAGAAGAATTTCTTCTCCGAGCACTTCACATTTAAGTGTTGTAAACAATAAACAAAACACCACAAAAAGCATAGATTACCACTCTAAGTGCTTAATGTTGAGTACTTAAATTATGAGGGATTCAGATCATAGTATTTCATTTATGGATGATAACCATTAAAGAAAACATCACAAAGCATATTATTCTATTACGAGAAGTGTTTCTTATCTGAGTACTTCATTTATGGGTGGTAACCATTAAAGAAAACACCACAAAAGCATCATATCTTACTATTAAAAGAGTTTCTGATCAGTGTGCTTCATTTACGAGTGGTAACCATTCAAGAAAACTCCACAAAACATCATATATTATTACGAGAAGAATTTCTTCTCCGAGCACTTCACATTTAAGTGTTGTAAACAATAAACAAAACACCACAAAAAGCATAGATTACCACTCTAAGTGCTTAATGTTGAGTACTTAAATTATGAGGGATTCAGATCATAGTATTTCATTTATGGATGATAACCATTAAAGAAAACATCACAAAGCATATTATTCTATTACGAGAAGTGTTTCTTATCTGAGTACTTCATTTATGGGTGGTAACCATTAAAGAAAACACCACAAAAGCATCATATCTTACTATTAAAAGAGTTTCTGATCAGTGTGCTTCATTTACGAGTGGTAACCATTCAAGAAAACTCCACAAAACATCATATCTTATTACGAGAAGAATTTCTTCTCCGAGCACTTCACATTTAAGTGTTGTAAACAATAAACAAAACACCACAAAAAGCATAGATTACCACTCTAAGTGCTTAATGTTGAGTACTTAAATTATGAGGGATTCAGATCATAGTATTTCATTTATGGATGATAACCATTAAAGAAAACATCACAAAGCATATTATTCTATTACGAGAAGTGTTTCTTATCTGAGTACTTCATTTATGGGTGGTACCCATTAAAGAAAACACCACAAAAGCATCATATCTTACTATTAAAAGAGTTTCTGATCAGTGTGCTTCATTTACGAGTGGTAACCATTCAAGAAAACTCCACAAAACATCATATCTTATTACGAGAAGAATTTCTTCTCCGAGCACTTCACATTTAAGTGTTGTAAACAATAAACAAAACACCACAAAAAGCATAGATTACCACTCTAAGTGCTTAATGTTGAGTACTTAAATTATGAGGGATTCAGATCATAATATTTCATTTATGGATGATAACCATTGAAGAAAACATCACAAAGCATATTATTCTATTACGAGAAGTGTTTCTTATCTGAGTACTTCATTTATGGGTGGTAACCATTAAAGAAAACACCACAAAAGCATCATATCTTACTATTAAAAGAGTTTCTGATCAGTGTGCTTCATTTACGAGTGGTAACCATTCAAGAAAACTCCACAAAACAACATATCTTATTACGAGAAGAATTTCTTCTCCGAGCACTTCACATTTAAGTGTTGTAAACAATAAACAAAACACCACAAAAAGCATAGATTACCACTCTAAGTGCTTAATGTTGAGTACTTAAATTATGAGGGATTCAGATCATAGTATTTCATTTATGGATGATAACCATTAAAGAAAACATCACAAAGCATATTATTCTATTACGAGAAGTGTTTCTTATCTGAGTACTTCATTTATGGGTGGTACCCATTAAAGAAAACACCACAAAAGCATCATATCTTACTATTAAAAGAGTTTCTGATCAGTGTGCTTCATTTACGAGTGGTAACCATTCAAGAAAACTCCACAAAACATCATATCTTATTACGAGAAGAATTTCTTCTCCGAGCACTTCACATTTAAGTGTTGTAAACAATAAACAAAACACCACAAAAAGCATAGATTACCACTCTAAGTGCTTAATGTTGAGTACTTAAATTATGAGGGATTCAGATCATAGTATTTCATTTATGGATGATAACCATTAAAGAAAACATCACAAAGCATATTATTCTATTACGAGAAGTGTTTCTTATCTGAGTACTTCATTTATGGGTGGTAACCATTAAAGAAAACACCACAAAAGCATCATATCTTACTATTAAAAGAGTTTCTGATCAGTGTGCTTCATTTACGAGTGGTAACCATTCAAGAAAACTCCACAAAACATCATATCTTATTACGAGAAGAATTTCTTCTCCGAGCACTTCACATTTAAGTGTTGTAAACAATAAACAAAACACCACAAAAAGCATAGATTACCACTCTAAGTGCTTAATGTTGAGTACTTAAATTATGAGGGATTCAGATCATAGTATTTCATTTATGGATGATAACCATTAAAGAAAACATCACAAAGCATATTATTCTATTACGAGAAGTGTTTCTTATCTGAGTAATTCATTTATGGGTGGTAACCATTAAAGAAAACACCACAAAAGCATCATATCTTACTATTAAAAGAGTTTCTGATCAGTGTGCTTCATTTACGAGTGGTAACCATTCAAGAAAACTCCACAAAACATCATATCTTATTACGAGAAGAATTTCTTCTCCGAGCACTTCACATTTAAGTGTTGTAAACAATAAACAAAACACCACAAAAAGCATAGATTACCACTCTAAGTGCTTAATGTTGAGTACTTAAATTATGAGGGATTCAGATCATAGTATTTAATTTATGGATGATAACCATTAAAGAAAACATCACAAAGCATATTATTCTATTACGAGAAGTGTTTCTTATCTGAGTACTTCATTTATGGGTGGTAACCATTAAAGAAAACACCACAAAAGCATCATATCTTACTATTAAAAGAGTTTCTGATCAGTGTGCTTCATTTACGAGTGGTAACCATTCAAGAAAACTCCACAAAACATCATATCTTATTACGAGAAGAATTTCTTCTCCGAGCACTTCACATTTAAGTGTTGTAAACAATAAACAAAACACCACAAAAAGCATAGATTACCACTCTAAGTGCTTAATGTTGAGTACTTAAATTATGAGGGATTCAGATCATAATATTTCATTTATGGATGATAACCATTGAAGAAAACATCACAAAGCATATTATTCTATTACGAGAAGTGTTTCTTATCTGAGTACTTCATTTATGGGTGGTAACCATTAAAGAAAACACCACAAAAGCATCATATCTTACTATTAAAAGAGTTTCTGATCAGTGTGCTTCATTTACGAGTGTTAACCATTCAAGAAAACTCCACAAAACATCATATCTTATTACGAGAAGAATTTCTTCTCCGAGCACTTCACATTTAAGTGTTGTAAACAATAAACAAAACACCACAAAAAGCATAGATTACCACTCTAAGTGCTTAATGTTGAGTACTTAAATTATGAGGGATTCAGATCATAGTATTTCATTTATGGATGATAACCATTAAAGAAAACATCACAAAGCATATTATTCTATTACGAGAAGTGTTTCTTATCTGAGTACTTCATTTATGGGTGGTAACCATTAAAGAAAACACCACAAAAGCATCATATCTTACTATTAAAAGAGTTTCTGATCAGTGTGCTTCATTTACGAGTGGTAACCATTCAAGAAAACTCCACAAAACATCATATATTATTACGAGAAGAATTTCTTCTCCGAGCACTTCACATTTAAGTGTTGTAAACAATAAACAAAACACCACAAAAAGCATAGATTACCACTCTAAGTGCTTAATGTTGAGTACTTAAATTATGAGGGATTCAGATCATAGTATTTCATTTATGGATGATAACCATTAAAGAAAACATCACAAAGCATATTATTCTATTACGAGAAGTGTTTCTTATCTGAGTACTTCATTTATGGGTGGTAACCATTAAAGAAAACACCACAAAAGCATCATATCTTACTATTAAAAGAGTTTCTGATCAGTGTGCTTCATTTACGAGTGGTAACCATTCAAGAAAACTCCACAAAACATCATATCTTATTACGAGAAGAATTTCTTCTCCGAGCACTTCACATTTAAGTGTTGTAAACAATAAACAAAACACCACAAAAAGCATAGATTACCACTCTAAGTGCTTAATGTTGAGTACTTAAATTATGAGGGATTCAGATCATAGTATTTCATTTATGGATGATAACCATTAAAGAAAACATCACAAAGCATATTATTCTATTACGAGAAGTGTTTCTTATCTGAGTACTTCATTTATGGGTGGTACCCATTAAAGAAAACACCACAAAAGCATCATATCTTACTATTAAAAGAGTTTCTGATCAGTGTGCTTCATTTACGAGTGGTAACCATTCAAGAAAACTCCACAAAACATCATATCTTATTACGAGAAGAATTTCTTCTCCGAGCACTTCACATTTAAGTGTTGTAAACAATAAACAAAACACCACAAAAAGCATAGATTACCACTCTAAGTGCTTAATGTTGAGTACTTAAATTATGAGGGATTCAGATCATAATATTTCATTTATGGATGATAACCATTGAAGAAAACATCACAAAGCATATTATTCTATTACGAGAAGTGTTTCTTATCTGAGTACTTCATTTATGGGTGGTAACCATTAAAGAAAACACCACAAAAGCATCATATCTTACTATTAAAAGAGTTTCTGATCAGTGTGCTTCATTTACGAGTGGTAACCATTCAAGAAAACTCCACAAAACAACATATCTTATTACGAGAAGAATTTCTTCTCCGAGCACTTCACATTTAAGTGTTGTAAACAATAAACAAAACACCACAAAAAGCATAGATTACCACTCTAAGTGCTTAATGTTGAGTACTTAAATTATGAGGGATTCAGATCATAGTATTTCATTTATGGATGATAACCATTAAAGAAAACATCACAAAGCATATTATTCTATTACGAGAAGTGTTTCTTATCTGAGTACTTCATTTATGGGTGGTACCCATTAAAGAAAACACCACAAAAGCATCATATCTTACTATTAAAAGAGTTTCTGATCAGTGTGCTTCATTTACGAGTGGTAACCATTCAAGAAAACTCCACAAAACATCATATCTTATTACGAGAAGAATTTCTTCTCCGAGCACTTCACATTTAAGTGTTGTAAACAATAAACAAAACACCACAAAAAGCATAGATTACCACTCTAAGTGCTTAATGTTGAGTACTTAAATTATGAGGGATTCAGATCATAGTATTTCATTTATGGATGATAACCATTAAAGAAAACATCACAAAGCATATTATTCTATTACGAGAAGTGTTTCTTATCTGAGTACTTCATTTATGGGTGGTAACCATTAAAGAAAACACCACAAAAGCATCATATCTTACTATTAAAAGAGTTTCTGATCAGTGTGCTTCATTTACGAGTGGTAACCATTCAAGAAAACTCCACAAAACATCATATCTTATTACGAGAAGAATTTCTTCTCCGAGCACTTCACATTTAAGTGTTGTAAACAATAAACAAAACACCACAAAAAGCATAGATTACCACTCTAAGTGCTTAATGTTGAGTACTTAAATTATGAGGGATTCAGATCATAGTATTTCATTTATGGATGATAACCATTAAAGAAAACATCACAAAGCATATTATTCTATTACGAGAAGTGTTTCTTATCTGAGTAATTCATTTATGGGTGGTAACCATTAAAGAAAACACCACAAAAGCATCATATCTTACTATTAAAAGAGTTTCTGATCAGTGTGCTTCATTTACGAGTGGTAACCATTCAAGAAAACTCCACAAAACATCATATCTTATTACGAGAAGAATTTCTTCTCCGAGCACTTCACATTTAAGTGTTGTAAACAATAAACAAAACACCACAAAAAGCATAGATTACCACTCTAAGTGCTTAATGTTGAGTACTTAAATTATGAGGGATTCAGATCATAGTATTTCATTTATGGATGATAACCATTAAAGAAAACATCACAAAGCATATTATTCTATTACGAGAAGTGTTTCTTATCTGAGTACTTCATTTATGGGTGGTACCCATTAAAGAAAACACCACAAAAGCATCATATCTTACTATTAAAAGAGTTTCTGATCAGTGTGCTTCATTTACGAGTGGTAACCATTCAAGAAAACTCCACAAAACATCATATCTTATTACGAGAAGAATTTCTTCTCCGAGCACTTCACATTTAAGTGTTGTAAACAATAAACAAAACACCACAAAAAGCATAGATTACCACTCTAAGTGCTTAATGTTGAGTACTTAAATTATGAGGGATTCAGATCATAATATTTCATTTATGGATGATAACCATTGAAGAAAACATCACAAAGCATATTATTCTATTACGAGAAGTGTTTCTTATCTGAGTACTTCATTTATGGGTGGTAACCATTAAAGAAAACACCACAAAAGCATCATATCTTACTATTAAAAGAGTTTCTGATCAGTGTGCTTCATTTACGAGTGTTAACCATTCAAGAAAACTCCACAAAACATCATATCTTATTACGAGAAGAATTTCTTCTCCGAGCACTTCACATTTAAGTGTTGTAAACAATAAACAAAACACCACAAAAAGCATAGATTACCACTCTAAGTGCTTAATGTTGAGTACTTAAATTATGAGGGATTCAGATCATAGTATTTCATTTATGGATGATAACCATTAAAGAAAACATCACAAAGCATATTATTCTATTACGAGAAGTGTTTCTTATCTGAGTACTTCATTTATGGGTGGTAACCATTAAAGAAAACACCACAAAAGCATCATATCTTACTATTAAAAGAGTTTCTGATCAGTGTGCTTCATTTACGAGGGGTAACCATTCAAGAAAACTCCACAAAACATCATATATTATTACGAGAAGAATTTCTTCTCCGAGCACTTCACATTTAAGTGTTGTAAACAATAAACAAAACACCACAAAAAGCATAGATTACCACTCTAAGTGCTTAATGTTGAGTACTTAAATTATGAGGGATTCAGATCATAGTATTTCATTTATGGATGATAACCATTAAAGAAAACATCACAAAGCATATTATTCTATTACGAGAAGTGTTTCTTATCTGAGTACTTCATTTATGGGTGGTAACCATTAAAGAAAACACCACAAAAGCATCATATCTTACTATTAAAAGAGTTTCTGATCAGTGTGCTTCATTTACGAGTGGTAACCATTCAAGAAAACTCCACAAAACATCATATCTTATTACGAGAAGAATTTCTTCTCCGAGCACTTCACATTTAAGTGTTGTAAACAATAAACAAAACACCACAAAAAGCATAGATTACCACTCTAAGTGCTTAATGTTGAGTACTTAAATTATGAGGGATTCAGATCATAGTATTTCATTTATGGATGATAACCATTAAAGAAAACATCACAAAGCATATTATTCTATTACGAGAAGTGTTTCTTATCTGAGTACTTCATTTATGGGTGGTACCCATTAAAGAAAACACCACAAAAGCATCATATCTTACTATTAAAAGAGTTTCTGATCAGTGTGCTTCATTTACGAGTGGTAACCATTCAAGAAAACTCCACAAAACATCATATCTTATTACGAGAAGAATTTCTTATCCGAGCACTTCACATTTAAGTGTTGTAAACAATAAACAAAACACCACAAAAAGCATAGATTACCACTCTAAGTGCTTAATGTTGAGTACTTAAATTATGAGGGATTCAGATCATAATATTTCATTTATGGATGATAACCATTGAAGAAAACATCACAAAGCATATTATTCTATTACGAGAAGTGTTTCTTATCTGAGTACTTCATTTATGGGTGGTAACCATTAAAGAAAACACCACAAAGCATCATATCCTACTCTGAGTGCTTAATGTCCCAATACTTAATTTATTAGTGATTCTAATATGAGTACTTCATTTACGGGTGGTAACCATTAAAGAAAACAACACAAAGCAAATTATCCTGCTACGAGAAGTGTTTCTTATCTGAGTACTTCATTTATGGGGGTAACCATTAAAGAAAACACCAAAAAGCATCATATCCTACTGTGCGAAGTGTTTCTGACCAGAGTAATTCATTTAATTGTTGTAAACAATGAATAATACACCACAAAAAGGCATAAATTACCACTCTAAGTGCTTCATGTCCCTTTACTTAATTTATGAGGGATTCTAATCAGTGTACTTCATTTATGGGTGGTAATATTAAAGAAAACAACACAAAGCAAATTATCCTGCTACGAGAAGTGTTTCTTATCTGAGTACTTCATTTATGGGGGGTAACCATTAAAGAAAACACCAAAAAGCATCATATCCTACTGTGCGAAGTGTTTCTGACCAGAGTAATTCATTTAATTGTTGTAAACAATGAATAATACACCACAAAAAGGCATAAATTACCGCTCTAAGTGCTTCATGTCCCATTACTTAATTTATGAGGGATTCTAATCAGTGTACTTCATTTATGGGTGGTAATATTAAAGAAAACATCACAAAGCATATTATTCTACTACGAAAAGTGTTTCTTATATGAGTACTTCATTTAAGTGTTGTAAACAATGAATTAAACACAACGAAGAAGCATAAAAACCACTCTAAGTGCTTAATGTCGAGTACCTAACTTATTAGTGATTCAGATAAGAGTACTTCATTTATGGATGGTAACCATTAAAGAAAATATCACAAAGCATCTCATTCTATTACGAGAAGTGTTTCTTAACTGAGTACTTCATTATGGATGGTAACAATTAAAGAAAACACCACAAAACATCATATCATACTATGAGAAGTGTTTTTGACCAAAGTACTTCATTTATGAGAGACCTTTCAAGAAAACTTCACAAAACATCAAATCTTACTACGAAAAGAGTTTCTTCTCCGAGTACTTCATTTAAGCGTTATAACCATTCACTAAAACACCACATATCTTATTTACGAGCACTTCACATTTAAGTGTTGTAAACAATAAACAAAACACCACAAAAAGCATAGATTACCACTCTAAGTGCTTAATGTTGAGTACTTAAATTATGAGGGATTCAGATCATAGTATTTCATTTATGGATGATAACCATTAAAGAAAACATCACAAAGCATATTATTCTATTACGAGAAGTGTTTCTTATCTGAGTACTTCATTTATGGGTGGTAACCATTATAGAAAACAACACAGAGCATCTTATCCTGCTATGAGAAGAGTTTCTGATCAGAGTATTTCATTTATAAGTTGTAACATTTCAAGAAAACTCCACAAAGCATCATATATTACTACGAGAAGAGTTTCTTCTCCGAGTACTTCATTTAAGTGTTGTAAACAATGAATAAAACACAATGCAAAAGCATAGAATACCACTCTAAGTTTTTAATGTCGTACATAAGTTATGAGTGATTCTCATAAGAGTACTTCATTTATGGATGATAACCATTAAAGAAAACATCACAAAGCATATTATGGATGGTAACCATTAAAAAAATCACCACAAAGCATCATATTCTACTATGAGAAATGTTTCTGATCAGAGAACTTCATTTATGAGTGGTAACCTTTCAAGAAAACTCCACAAAGCATCATATCTTAATACGAGAAGAGTTTCTTCCTCGAGTACTTCATTTAATTGTTGTAAACAATGAATAAAACACAACGAAGAAGCATGAAATACCACTCTAAGTGCTTAATGTCGAGTTCATAACTTATGAGTGATTCAGATCAGAGAACTCAATTTATGGTTGGTAACCATTGAAGAAAAACAACACAACGCATCTTATCCTACTACGAGAAGTGTTTCTTATCTGAGTACTTCATTTATGGGTGGTAACCATTAAAGAAAACACCACAAAGCATCATATCCTACTATAAGAAGTGTTTTTTACCAGAGTACTTTATTTAATTGTCGTAAACAATGAATAAAACACCACAAAAATGCATAAATTACCACTGTAAGTGATTCATGTCCCAGTACTTATTTTATGAGTGATTCTAATCAGAGTACTTCATTTATGGGTAGTAACTATTAAAGAAAACATCACAAAGCAGAATACCACTCTAAGTGCATAATGTTAAGTACTTAACTTATGAGTGATTCAGATCATAGTACTTCATTTACGGATGGTAACCATTAAAAAAACATCACAAAGCATATTATCCTACAACGAAAAGTGTTTCTTATCTGAGTACATCATTTATGGGTGGTAACTATTAAAGAAAACACCACAAAGAATCGTATCCTACTGTGAGATGATTTTCTGATCAGAGTGCTTCATTTACGAGTGGTAACCTTTCAAGAAAACTCCACAAAGCATCATATCTTATTATGAGAAGAATTTCTTCTCCGAGCACTTCATTTAAGTGTTGTAAACAATAAATAAAACACCACAAAAAGCATAGATTACCACTTTAAGTGCTTAATGTCCCAATACTTAATTTATTATTGATTCTAATAAGAGTACTTCATTTATGGCTAGTAACCATTAATGAAAACATCACAAAGCATCATATGCTACTATGAGAAGTGTTTCTGACCAGAGTAATTCATTTAATTGTTGTAAACAATGAATAAAACACCACAAAAGGAATAAATTACCACTATAAGTGCTTCATGTTCCATTACTTAATTTATGAGTGATTATAATCAGAGTACTTCATTTATGTGTGGTAATATTAAAGAAAACATCACAAAGCATATTATTCTACTACGAAAAAAGTTTCTACTCCGAATACTTCATTTAAGTGTTGTAAACATTGAATAAAACACAATGAAAAGCATAGAATACCTCTCTAAGTTTTTAATGTCGAGTACTTAACTTATGAGTGATTCAGATCAGAGTACTTCATTTATGGCTGGTAACCACTAAAGAAAACATCACAAAGCATATTATCCTACTACGAGAAGTGCTTCTTATCTGAGTACTTCATTTTTGGTTGGTAACCATTAAAGCAAACACGAACCACAAAGCATCATATCCTACTATGAGATGAGTTTCTAATCAGTGTACTACATTTATGAGTGGTAACCTTTAAAAAAAACTCAACAAAGCATCATATCTTACTACGAGAAGAGTTTCTTCTCCGAGTACTCCATTTAAGTATTGTAAACAATGAATAAAATACACGAATAAGCATAGAATTCCACTCAAAGTGCAAAATGTTGAGTACTTAACTTATGAGTGATTCATATCAGAGTACTTCATTTATGGATGGTAACCATTAAAGAAAACATCACAAAGCATATTATCCTACTACGAGAAGTGTAACTTATCTGAGTACTTTATTTATGGGTGGTAACCAGTAAAGAAAACATCACAAAGCATATTATCTTACTACGAGAAGTGTTACTTATATGAGTACTTTATTTATGGATGATAGTCGTTAAAGAAAATATCACAAAGCATATTATCGTACTCTGAGAGGTGTTTCATATTTGAGTACTTTATTTATGGGTGGTAACCATTAAAAAAAACACCACAAAGCATCATATCCTACTATGAGAAGAGTTTCTGATCAGAGTACTTCATTTATGAGTGGTAAGCTTTCAACAAAACTCCACAAAGCATCATATCTTAATACGAGAAGTGTTCCTAATCAGAGTACTTCATTTATGAGTGATTCTCATAGATTATCACTCTAAGTGCTTCATGTCTCAGTACTTAATTTATGAGTGATTCTCATCAAAGTACTTCATTTATGGATTGTAACCATTAAAGAAAACATCACAAAGCATATTATCCTACTACAAGAAGTGTTTCCTATCTGAGTACTTCATTTATGGGTGGTAACCTTTAAAAAAAACACCACAAAGCATCATATCTTACTTTGAGAAGCGTTCCTGATCAGAGTACTTCATTTATGAATGGTAACCTTTCAAGAAAACTCCACAAAGCATCATATCTTACTACGAGAAGAGTTTCTTCTCCGAGTACTTCATTTAAGTATTGTAAACAATGAATAAAAACAATGAAGAAGCATATAATACCACTCTAAGTGCTTAATGTCGAGTACATAACTTATGAGTGATTCAGATCAGAGTACTTCATTTATGGTTGGTAACCATTGAAGAAAACATCACAAAACATCTTATCCTACTACGAGAAGTGTTTCTTATCTGAGTACTTCATTTATGGGTGGTAATCATTAAAGAAAACACCACAAAACATAATATCCTACTATGAGATGAGTTTCAGGTCAGAGTACTTCATTTATGGTTGGTAACCATGGAAGAAAACTTCACAAAACATCTTATCCTACTACGAATAGTGTTTCTTATCTGAGTATTTTTTTATGGGTGGCAACCATTAAAAAAATACCACATTCATCATATCCTAGTATGAGACGAGTTTCTGATCAGAGTACTTCATTTAGTAGTGGTAACCTTTCAAGAAAACTCCACAAAGCATCATATCTTACTACGAGAAGAGTTTCTTCTACGAGTACTTCATTTAAGTATTGTAAACAATGAATAAAACACAACTAATAAGCATAAAATATCACACTAAGTGCTTAATGTCGAGTACTTAACTTGTGAGTGATTCATATCATAGTACTTCATTTATGATTGGTAACCATTATTGAAAATATGACAAAACATCTTATCATACTACTATGATTGGTAACCATTATGGGTGGTAACATTTCAAGAAACCTCACAAAGCATCACAGCCTACTACCAATGATGTTTCTTCTTCAAGTATTTCATTTAATGGTGGTAACCATTCACTAAAACACCACGAAAAAGTATAGAACACCACTCTATGTGCTTCATGTCCTTGTACATCATTTACAGGCGGTATACAATCAAGAAAACACCACAAAGCATCTTATCATACTATCATAAGTGTTTTTTTATCTGAGTGCTTCATTTATCGGTGGTAACCATTAAAGAAAACAACACAAATCATCATTTCCTACTATGATATGTGTTTCTGATCAGAGTACTTCATTTATGAGTGGTAACATTTGAAGAAAATTCCATAAAGCCTCATATCTTACTACGAAAAGAATTTCTTCTCCGAGTACTTCATTTATGGATGGTACCATTAAAGAAAAATCACAAAGCATATTATCATACTACGAGAAGTGTTTCTTATATGTGTACTTCATTTATGGGTGGTAATCATTAAAGCAAACACCACAAAGCATCTTAACCTACTATGAGAAATGTTTCAGATCAGATTACTTCATTTATGGATGGTAACGTTTCAAGAAAACCCCACAAAGCATCACTGCCTACTACCAGCAGTGCTTCTTCTTCGAGTACTTCATTTAATGGTGGTAATCATTCACTAAAACACCACGAAGAAGCATAGAACACCACGCTATGTGCTTCATATCCTTGTACATCATTTACGGGCGGTATACAACTAAGAAAACACCACAAAGCATCTTATCAAACTACGAGAAGTATTTTTTTTATCTGAGTACTTCATTCATTGGTGGTAATCATTAAAGAAAACAACACAAAGCATCATTTCCTACTATGATATGTGTTTTTGATCAGAGTACTTCATTTATGAGTGGTAACATTTCAAGAAATCTCCACAAATCATCATATCTTACTATGAGAAGAATTTCTTCTCCGAATACTTCATTTATGTGTGTAAACAATGAATAAAGCACAACGAAGAAGCATAGAATATTTCTCTAAGTGCTTAATGTCGAGTACTTAACTTATGAGTGATTCGGATTAGAATACATCATTTATGTATGGTAACCATTAAAGAAATCATCACAAAGCATATTATCCTACTACGAGAAGTATATTATTTCTGAGTACTTTATTTATGGGTGGTAACCATTGAAAAAACACCACAAAGCATCTTAACCTACTACGAGAAGTGTTTCAAATCGGATTACTTCATTTATGGGTGGTAACGTTTCAAGAAAACCCCACAAAGCATCATATCTTACTACGAGAAGAGTTTATTCTCCGAGTACTTCATTTAAGTGTCGTAAACAATGAATAAAACACACGAAGAAGCATAGAATATCACTCTAAGTGCTTAATGTCGAGTACATAACTTATGAGTGATTCAGAGCAGAGTACTTCATTTATGGTTGGTAACCATTGAAGAAAACATCACAAAGCATCTTATCCTACTACGAGAAGTGTTTCTTATCTGTGTACTTCATTTATGGGTGGTAACCATTAAAAAAAACACAAATAATCATATCCTACTATGAGAAGAGTTTCTGATCAGAGTACTTCATTTATGAGTGGTAACCATTCAACAAAACTCCACAAAGCATCATATCTTACTACTAGAAGAATTTTTTCTCCGAGTACTTAATTTAAGTGTTGTAAACAAAGAATAAAACAACACAAAAAGCATAGATTACCAATCTAAGTGCTTCATGTCTCAGTACTTAATGTATGAGTGATAATAATCAGAGTACTTTATTTATGGGTGGTAACCATTAAAAAAAAATCACAAAGCATATTATCCTACTACGAGAGGTGTTTCTTATCGGAGTACTTCATTTATGGGTGGTAACCATTAAATAAAACATCACAAAACATATTATCCTACTTCGAGAAGTGTTTCTTATCTGAGTACTTCATTTAAGGGTGGTAGCCTTTAAGAAAAATAGCACAAGGCATCATATCCTACTATGAGAAGCTTTTCTGATCAGAGTACTTCATTTATGAGTGGTAACCTTTAAAAAAAACTCCACAAAGCATCATATCTTACTACTTAGAGAGTTTCTTCTCCTATTACTGCATTTAATTGTTGTAAAAAATGAATAAAACACAACGAATAAGCAAAGAGTACCACTCTAAGTGCTTATTGTCGAGTACTTAACTTATTAGTGATTCAAATCAGAGTACTTCATTTATGGTTGGTAATCATTAAAGAAAACATCACACAACATCTTATCCAACTACGATAAGTGTTTCTTATCTGAGTACTTCATTTATGGGTCGTAACCATTTAAAAAAACACCATAAAGAATCATATCCTATTATGAGAAATGTTTTGACCAGAGTACTTCATTTATGAGAGACCTTTCAAGAAAACTTCACAAAACATAATATTTTACTACGAGAAGAGTTTCTTCTTCAAGTACTTTATTTAAGTATTGTAAACAATCAATAAAATAGCACAAAGAAGCATAGAGTATCACTGTAAGTGCTTCATGTCCGAGTACTTAATTTATGATTGATTATGATCACAGTACTTCATTTATAGGTGATAACCATTAAAGCAAACACCACAAAGCATCTTAATCTACTACGAGAAGTGTTTCAGATCAGATTACTTCATTTATGGGTGGTAACGTTTCAAGAAAATCCCACAAAGCATCACAGCCTACTACCAGCAGTGTTTCTTCTTCGAGTACTTCATTTAATGGTGGTAACCATTCACTAAAATATCACGAAGAAGCACAGAACACCATGATATGTGCTTCATGTCCTTGTACATCATTTACGGGCGGTATACAACCAAGAAAATACCACAAAACATCTTATCCTACTACGAGAAGTACTTTTTTATCTTAGTACTTAATTTTTTGGTGGTAATCATTAAAGAAAACAACACAAAGCATCATTTCTTACTAAGATATGTGTTTCTGGTCAGAGTACTTCATTTATGAGTGGTAACCAAGGTTTAAAATAGCGGTTCGCGCGGTTTAGCGGTGGAGGAGTGATTTAGCGTTTAGCGTTTTATCGGTGATAAAACGGTCGATAAACTACCATATCTATATTTATATCATATAAATTTATTTCAAATGATATTAAGTATAAATTATAATTAATACAATTTATATGCTTAATAATAACATATAATAGTAATTTGTTATCAACTACCATATAGATATTTATAACATATTATTTTATTTCAAATGATATTAAGTATAAATTATAATTAATATAATTTATATGCTTAATAATAGCATATAATAATAATTTGTTATCAACTACCATATCGATATTTATATCATATTACTTTATTTCAAATGATATTAAGTATAAATTATAATTAATATAATTTGTATGCTTAATTATAGCATATAATAGTAATTTGTTCACAAAATATATTTTCAACGAATAATATATTGAATGAGCATGGCTAAAATAATATGCATAGTACACCCCATTTCGTACTATGCATATATATATAGGTAAATAAATTGAGATTTAAGTTGCTCAATAAATTCTTCATATGAAAATATTGTAGGAAATCAAATTTCGTGATGTTTAGAGCCATTTTTTAAATATTTTTTAAAAACAGTCCAGATTTAATACTACAAAAGTGTCATTTTTGGACTGTTTTTAAAAAATATTTAAAAAAAAACAAGAAAGCTCTAAAAATTACAAAATTTTATTTCTTACAAGATTTTGATATGAAGAATTTATTGAGCAACTTAAATATCAATTTAATGACCAAATTAAATATAAATGACCGCATAGTACGAAATGGGATGTACTATGCATATTATTTTATCCATGCTCTATATTGAATAATTCATAAGAAAGTATATTAGTAGTTTAGAAGCATAAAGGAAAAAAAATAAATAAGTCACCTAAAACTTGATCTGCTAAAAAAATAACAATTAAACAGCAAAAACAGCTATATCACAACTAAAACCGCTATATCGCCGCTAAAACGTTAAATCGTGTCCGCTTTATCGGCCGCTAAAACCGCTATATCACCAAAAACCGCTAAAACCGCATTTTTCAATATATCTTGCGTTATAGCTCCAAAAACCGCTAAAACCGCTAAATCGCCGTTTTATCGCCGCTATTTAAAAGCTTGGTGGTAACATTTCAAGAAAACTCTACAAATCATCATTTAAGTGTTGTAAACAATGAATAAAACACAACGAAGAAGCATAGAATAACACTCTAAGTGCTTAATGTCGAGTACTTAACTTATGAGTGATTCAGATCAGAGTACTTCATTTATGGATGGTAATCATTAAAGAAAACATCACAAAGCATATTATCCTACTACGAGAAGTGTTTTTTATCTGAGTACTTCATTTGTGTGTGGTAACCTTTAAAGAGAACACTACAAAGCATCATTTCTTACTATGAAAAGAGTTTATGATCAGAGTACTACATTTATGAGTGGTAACCTTAAAAAAATCTCCACAAAGCATCATATCTTACTACGAGAAGAGTTTTTCTCCAGCTACTTAATTTAAGTGTTGTAAACAATGAATAAAACACACAAATAAGTATAGAATACCACACTAAGTGCTTAACGTCGAGTACTTAACTCATGAGTGATTCAGATCATAATACTTCATTTATGGATGGTAACCATTAAAGAAAATATCACAAAGCATATTATCCTACTACGAGAAGTGTTTCTTATCTGAATACTTCATTTATGGGTGGTAACCATTAAAGAAAACACCACAAAGCATCATATCCTACCATGAGAAGAGCTTCTGATCAGAATATTTCATTTATGAGTGGTAACTTTTCAAGAAAACTCCATAAATCATCATATATTACTACGAGAAGAATTTCTTCTCCGAGTACTTCATTTAAGTGTTGTAAACAATGAATAAAACACTACAAAAAACATATATTACCACTCTAAGTACTTCATGTTTCAGTACTTAATTTATAAATGATTCTAATCATAGTACTTTATTTATGGTGGTAACCATTAAAGAAAACAAAACAAAACAAAGCAAATTATCCTACTACAGAAAGTGTTTCTTATTTGAGTTCTTCATTTATGGGTGGTAACCTTTAAAAAAACACCACAAAACATCTTATCCTATTATGAGAAGCGTTCCTGATCAGAGTACTTCATTTATCAGTGGTAACATTTCAAAAAAACTACAGAAAGCATCATATCTTACTACGAGAAGAGTTTCTTCTTCTAGTACTTCTTTTCAGTGTTGTAAACAATGAATAAAAAATAATGAAGAAGCATAGAATACCACTCTAAGTGCTTAATGTCGAGTACTTAACTTTTGAGTGATTTTGATCAGAGTACTTCATTTATGGATGATAACCATTAAAAAAACCTCACAAAGCATATTATCCTACTACGAGAAGTGTTTCTTATCTTAGTACTTTATTTATGGGTGGTAACCATTAAAAAAACACCATAAAACATCATATCCTACTATGAGAAGAGTTTCTGATCAGAGTACTTCATTTATGGATGGTAACCATTTAACAAAACACCACAACACATCATATCCTACTATGAGAAATGTTTTGAGCAGTGTACTTCATTTATTAAAGACCTTTCAAGAAAACTTCACAAAACATCATATCTTACTACGATAAGAGTTTTTTTCCGAGTACTTAATTTAAGTGTTGTAAACAATCAATAAAATAGCACGAAAAAGCATAGAGTACCACTCTAAGTGTTTCATGTTCGAGTACTTAATTTATGATTGATTCTGATCAGAGTACTTTATTTATAGGTGGTAACCATTAAAGCAAACTCCACAAAGAATCTTGACCTATTACGAGAAGTGTTTCAGATCGGATTACTTCATTTATAGATGGTAACGTTTCAAGAAAACCCGACAAAGCATCACAACCTGCAGTGTTTCTTCTTCGAGTACCTCATTTAATGGTGGTAATCATTCACTAAAATACCACGAAGAATAATAGAACACCACTCTATGTGCTTCATGTCCTTGTACACCATTTATGGGCGATATACAACCAAGAAAACACCACAAAAAACATCTTATCTTACTACGAAAATTATTTTTTATTTGAGTACTTTATTTATCGGTGGTAATCATAAAAGAAAACAATACAAAACATCATATTCTACTATGAAATTTATTTCTGATCAGAATACTTCATTTATGAATGATAACATTTCAAAAAAAACTGCATAAAACATCATATCATGCTACCATTGCAACTACGTGCAAGTTCGTGAGAATTGTGGTTTCTTTAGTTGTGAGTTGGAACCCATTATCGACAAAGCAATGAGGAAGTGTATTTATGGTTTTCTCGGGTTCGTCTTTGAAAATTCTTTTCAAGTAGAAGAGAAAGAAAGCATAAAAGTTGGGTTTGTGCAGGTAGGTTTTCCCCTATTAATTGCTAATTTTGTCTTGTTTTGTGAGGGTTGTTAGTAACATAGTTGTGTGAAATCGAGTTTATGGGCATCCACTTGAGACTTTAGTTACACACAGGAAATTAATTGGAAATTATATGTGTAGATTATTAATGTATTGATTGTATTATAGAACCATGAAGAAGATATTTTGTAATTGTTGATTCAGAAGTTTTATTCATCTTTTTACTTGTTCGAAATTATTTTAATTTTACACAAGTAGCCTAGAGTCTCTAACAAAATTTAAATGACGTTATCATGTGAACTTGGTTTCATTAGTTCTGCATTTACCTTTGAAACATAAAGATGAATCATGAATAAAATATATTTCTGGTACACTCGAGTCTTAGGTGATGACCCAAGTATCACTATTTACCCTTATAATAACAAAATAAACAGAATATCTTCGTTGCAATAGTCACATGCACCAAGAGAGTCTAACATCTTGCTTCAGTAGTCAAAGACAATGCCAAACACAATTTGGGCACTTCAGAAACTAGTCTCAAATGGATCCTCGTCGTTGGTTGTAGATAAAATATTGCTCTTATTTTTATTTTCAGATCTCAACCAGAACTCTGCCGCCGCCAGTGTCTTAAAATTATTGAACTCCCATGTGGTAGTTTTCTCTCTTTACTCTTCTTTGCTAATCCTTATCTGCTTTGTGCAACTTGAAAGGAGAAAATAATATGTCAATGGCCAATGAACCAAAAATGGGAATAAGCAAAGCAGATCAGTACCACCACTTCCTAATAGTCGTGAAACCAACACAAAGTCACATCAATCCAGCACGCCACTTGGCGCACCGCCTGCTTTCCATAATTCCATCATGCCACGTCACCGTGTCCACTGCCATCTCAGCACACCGCAAGATGTTTCCTTCCACCACCAATCCTGATCAAGAAATCACTATCCGGCAAGTGTCCTTCAGTCCTTACTCTGATGGGTATGACATGGGATTCAACCCGTCCATTCATGACCGTGAAGACAGGATGAGAAAATTGTTAACAATCGGTCCGCAATCACTATCAGCTATTATCGATCGCTTGGCAGAATGTGGCCGGCATGTAACTTGCATAATCCAAGCACTATTCCTTCCATGGGTAGTTGATGTGGCATTGGCATATGACATCCCGTCCATCCTTTATTGGATCCAGCCTGCCACAGGCTTCTCAATCTACCATCATTACTTCAAGGGCTATGATTCAACCATCTTGTCTCACAAGGATGATCGAGACTTTACGATTAGTTTACCGGGGTTATTTCCCCTAAAGATTCATGATCTTCCTACTTTTCTTACAATCACTTCTGACGACCATCCACATAAGATGGTTCTCCCTGAGTTCAGAGGTATCTTCGAGTCGTTGGATCGCTTAAAAAATGCCACACGTTCCAAGCCAAAGATTTTGATCAACAGCATTGAAGCTTTGGAAGCAGGTGTTCTCCCAAGCCTAGAAAAATCCTTTGAATTGTACACGATAGGACCATTGATTCAGCCCTCAGCCAAAGACGACGAAGAGAAAAACAGTGAATTGTTCAAGTCGGATGATGAAAATAAGCATATGAAGTGGCTCGACTCTAAGCCAGAGAGGTCAGTTGTGTATGTGTCATTCGGGGGATTGACTAGTGTTAGTAAAAGGCAGTTAGAAGAGGTACAATCAGGGTTAAAGGATAGCGAATTTCCATACATATGGGTAGTGAGAAAGGATAGTAGAGTAGAAGGGCTTGTGCTAGAAGAGGATAGCTCAAATGGAATAATTATAGAATGGTGTGATCAAGTGAAAGTGTTGTCTCATCCATCAATGGGTTGCTTTGTGACACATCATGGCTGGAATTCAACACTAGAGAGCTTGATGTGCGGGGTGCCAATGGTTGGGATACCTCAGTGGTCCGATCAGCCGACAAATGCAAAATTGGCAGGGGAAATTGGAGTAGGTGTCCGGAGTGTTGTCAGTGAGGTAGAAGGGGTAGTGATGGGTTCAGAAATAAAGAGGTGCTTAGACATGGTAATGAATGATTATGCTATGGGGAGCGAGATGAGGCAAAAGTCCCAAATGTGGAAGGAGAAGGTCAGAGAAGCCATGGAAACCAATGGTTCGTCTGAGATAAACTTGCGAGCTTTTGTGAAAGGAATTGCTGGGGTGCAGAAGACATAATAAGATTTTTTTTGATAATTTTATTTCCTGAATTTGAAAAATTAAGGATATAAAACTTTGATGATATCTAGTGTGTAATGCATGTTGTTTGAAAATTTAGTTTGTAAAACAGAAATTTTTGTTATCTTGGGTGTAGGCATGTAATTTAGGAAATGAGCAAACAAACCTGTTCACGTGCAGCGATGAAGATGCTTTTATTTTTGAGTAATTGCTTCTTTTATAAGAGTTGGGCTATGGAGATGCTTTTATTTTATTTTTTAGTAATTGATTTATAAGAGTTGGGCTATGGAGATGCTTTTATTTTTTCAGTAATTGATTCTGTTATAAGAGTTGGGCTATGAAATCTCGTGGGATTCTTTTACTCAAAAAAAAAAAAGAAATCTCGTGGGATACATAAATTTTCAATCAAAATCTTTGTTATAAACCAAACGGTTTATAGGCTGTGCAATCAATGCAATGCCGCATGTGAGAAAATCAGGACCACTTTAAATGTAGATATATTTAATGGAGGTTGAAGAGCAAAGAAAATACTGTCGAAATTTAATTCCCATAGAATACTCCCAAGATAACTTGAACTATTTTTCCACGACTCTTTGTAGACGTAAGCTCACTAAATATTTTATTAATTTCAACAATTAACTTGCACTACGAAAACGTTTTTCAAGCCGGTCTGATAATCTAGATATGACTACTCAACAAACTTAATAATTATCATGAAACATTAAACTAATAATTAAATTAAATTATTACCCAAAAATTTCAACGGTAAGATATTATTTGTCTAGACTCTTGAAAAGCGTGTATTAGTGGGGTAAATTAGACCGCAAGCAGTTCACAGATAATGTCAGAGTTAGAAAGGTAATTATCAGATACATGCATCAAAGTTGTTCCTTTAATTGATTGAATTGAAGACTTCTACTAATAGGATCCAAGACAAAGACAGAGACAAAGGACATATTATTTTACTGCAATTATTATTAGAAGTTCACACTTCATGTGGTAACTCGGTGTGCTTCCTTTTGAAAACTGCAATCATTATTATTAATCTGTTGTGTGCAGCTTGAGAGTGAGAACTGAGAAAGCATAGTCTCATGGCCAATGAACTCGTCAAAATCCAACAAAACCAACCAGAGAAGTATCACCACTTCCTAATAGTCACCCAACCGGCCCAAGGCCACATAAATCCAGCACGCTACTTGGCACACCGTCTCCTTACCGTAATTCCATCATGTCATGTCACTTTATCCACTGCCATCTCAGCGCACCGCCGCATGTTCCCTTCCCTCTCCAAGCCCGATCAAGAAATTAGTGTCCGTCAAGTGTCCTATATACCTTTCTCTGATGGGTATGATTTGGGTTTCGAGCCATCAATTAATGACCGCATAGATCACGTTAAAAAGTTAGCTACTGTTGCTCCCAAGTCTATATCAGCCATAATTGATCGCCTTGCAGTGAGGGGGCAGCACGTTTCGTGCATAATTCATGGTTTTTTCTTCCCATGGATAGTTGATTTGGCATCAGCATATGGTGTACCTTCAGTCCTTTATTGGATCCAGCCTGCCATGAGCCTTTCTATCTACTATCACTATTTCAATGGCTATGATTCGATTTTCTTGTCTCACAAGGATGATCGAGATTTTACAGTGACTTTACCAGGATCATTTGCAGTAAAGATTCGTGATCTCCCCTCATTTCTCACAATCAATTCAGATGACCATCCACATGAGATATTTATTGGTATGTTTAGAGATATGTTTGAGTCATTGGAACGAGAAAGGAGCATCACAGGTTCAAAACCTAAGATTCTGATAAATAGCTTTGAGGACTTGGAGGCGGATCTGCTCCGAAGTATGGGAAATTACTTTGATTTGTACACCATAGGACCACTAATTCAGTCCTCAGCCAAAGATGAAGAAGAGAACAAAAATGATTACTTCAAAGTAGATGAATATAAGTATATGAAATGGCTAGATTCCAAGCCAGAGAGATCAGTCATATATGTTGCATTCGGTAGTTTGACCATGGTTAGTAAAAGACAACTCGAAGAGGTACAGTTAGGATTAAAAGACACCACATTTCCTTGTATGTTGGTGGTGAGAAAGAATAGTAGGGTAGAAGGTCTTGTGCTAGAAGAAGACGGTGCGAATCGTATAATAATTGTAGAATGGTGTGATCAAGTGAAGGTGTTGTCTCATCGATCCATCGGCTGCTTTGTGACACATCATGGTTGGAACTCTACACTAGAAAGCATTATGTGTGGAGTTCCAATGGTTGGGGTACCTCAGTGGTCGGATCAGACCACAAATGCAAAATTGGTGGAAGAAATTGGTGTAGGTGTACGGTGTGGATTTAGCGAGGAGGAAGGAGTTGTTTTGGGATCAGAAATGAAGAGATGCCTGGAATTGGTGATGATTGATGATGCAATTGGGTATCAGATTAGAAGGAACGCAGAGGATTGGAAGAAGAAAGTCAGGGAGGCAATGGAGAGGGGCAGTTATTCAGATAAGAGTTTAAGAGCATTTGTTGAAACAATTTGTTTGAAGAAAGAAGGGAATGTAGTTTAATTTGTTTGAAGAAAGAAGGCAATGAAGAGGTTTTTGCGAGTATCTATTGGATCATTACAATTAATTTCAATAAACAAAGAGTTTGTGGTTAATTCCATGAATTCTGATTGGTTGTGTAAAAACTTATTTTTCTGAAGTAATTTGTTATCTTGAGATAACTAATGAAGTTATATGCCATCCTTTGAAAATGTATAATGATATAACTTACAGGAGTAAATGAAGATTTCAGTAAACCGAGGCCTTGCTCTTCCTATCATGTCTGCCATGTGTAATTTTTTTTATCAAGCTGCATAGAGTGACTTCCTTCTTTTCTGGTTTTGGCATAATCAAGGCCCATAGGATGTGCTTAAAAGGCATATATAAAAAATAAAAAAATTATTCAGGAAAAGCCGAATAAAGAGAAGGGAAGTACAAAAAATTGCCGTCATGGAGTTTCATGAAACAAAGCCATTGCTCTAACAGAAAGTATCTACGTGGAAATAAATATATACTTCTGAGAAACTCCATGAGCTTTGCTTAGAGCAAAGATTAGAATGAAACATATAAGTTAAAAGTTACTAATGATGGATTATGGAAGGTGGGGACTCATATCAAGTGTAGATTAGAACTATCACTGTGGGTGAATACCGCACCATCTAACACAGAAGAAGATTCGTGTTATGCGAAAAGAGCCAATTCCTTGAGAAGTGACTCCTAGCAACGAATTTATATCATCCGTGATGAGGTAACAAGTTTCATAACCACTCCAGTCCTCTTATATTTTTAATCATTGCCCCATTAATAGCATAACAGAATAACATAAGAAAGAAGAAAAACCAAGTTAGAATTGCAATTTCTCAGCTAATAAAGCATTGCATAGGATTCTATTTCATTTGCCAGGACTAGAAAAATGGCATCCTATTTCTTACTCATCACGAAAGAAAGACTAAGCAATTAGTTAATATCATCATAGACATTACGAAAAGCAAAACATTTGAACGCAAACAGATAATAGTAATGATCAAACTGCTATTATCTCTAGATCTCAGATTTGCTTTTGCTTACACACATATTTAGTTGGTGGCGCATCGGCGCATCGCACCTTCTCTCTCTCTCTCTTCGCTTCTCTTCGTATTGAGGGGCTAGGGTTGTTGGGAACTTTTGGGTTTGGATTTGGGCTCATTTAAAAGTCGGGCCTTACTAGGTTCTTAAATTTCTAAAACACATTTGCACTGAATTTGGATGTGTTTCATCGTGTATTTTTCGTGAACAGAAATACTAGTGGTGGCAGAATCCGACTTGACTCGAGAAACCCGTCTGACTCGACTCTACTTGAACTCAATTCTATCTGATATTTTGATAAAGTAAAAAAAATCAGAATTCGACCCGATCTGACTTGAGATGACTCGTAACTCGAGACGAAGCGACGCACGAGCGATCAAGCTCGACCCAATCCGATCCGAAAACGATCTGTGATCCGAGATGAAGCGACACATGAGGACTCGAATTCGACTCGATCTGAGCCCGATCCGACCCAACCCGACTTGACCTGATACAACTTGTAAATTGATCTAATGATATTTGCATACATTATAATCTAATTTTACTGACAAGTTAACATCAAAGAAAATCAATATTTAATACCAAAATTCAATAGCGCGGCCCGATCTTGTCCAATTGAATTTAAAATTAAAAAATAATACTCGCAAGTTGCAGGTGCAACCGAAAATCGACCCGATCTCGTCAGATCTGAAACCCGACCTGATCTGTTACCCTAAAAAGACTGACGCGATCTGACCCAAAACCCGAGCTGATCTCACCTGATTCGATCTATGACCTGAAAGTTGTCGACACCTGATGATCTGAAAGCCAACCCGACCTCAACGACCCGATCCACAACCCGATTATTGTCGACAGTCAAACCAACCCGACCCGATCGCCGTATGGGGAATCTGGGGAAGGAGCAAAATCGCTGTATCTTCTCGACCGTTAGACAGCCAAGAGAATTACTCGAGGCGGACATCCTCAACGACTCTCTCAACTGGCTCGCTAACTGTTAGGATAGAGAGGGTAGGGATAGGGGTTGAGAATAGTCAGGATGAATTTTCAGAAAACACCTAAATAAACAATCATTGTATATTGTAATAATTTTTTCCTCTTTTTTAATGAAAATTTCCGAGGTAGACCAAGTCTACTTCACTCAAAAAAAAAAAAAAATCATAACAATCTTTTTCCACTTACTATTCTTTGACATTCCTTTTAAAATTAATTACCTAATTTTTGTGCACTGGAACAATGCTCACATTTCAATAATTGGATATCAATTTCACTTGCACGAGAAACTGAGTATTACCTGGAATGATCACAAAATGTTGACTATAAATGGGGGGAGAAGCCTTCAAAGTTCAAACTGTCGAGCTTTATAACTTTGCCTCTCATATGAAATTTCTGTCTGTGTTGGATTAATTTACAGACAAGCTCAAAGACAATGAAGAAGCTTGCAAATCCTAAAGCACCTCTTGTTACACCCTTTGCTTTCTCCACTTCTTTTTTTTTAGAATAAGCCCGTAGGCATTTTGCTTTCTCCACTTAGCCTTTGATGGTCACACTTACAAATCAAGTGTTGGGTTTTCCCAAGTAAAAACCGGCTCAATACTATTTTAAAGATATAGCCATAAGAAATTTCGTTGTTTGTGCTGGTTGGTGTACAATACTATTTTGAACTCAATCATTGATGAGTAGTTCAGTTGTCAAAGACAACCAAAAGCAATTGTGACATGTGTGGTCTAACATCTTGCTTCAGTAAAGAACTGGTACCTAGTCTATTCGCTGAGAGCAACACAGTTCTTAGTCTGGTGAGGAACAACGTTTTTTGTGTCAAAGAAGAGGATTCAAAATCCGATGATTGCAAAATACTACGAAAATTTTTGTATCCAAATTGAATTAGATTTCAGCGGCAAGGACGAACACCTCTATCTCAAAACATTTTTGGCACTTCACATTCTTGTTGTAGACAAAATATTGCTATTATTTTTATTTTCATATCTCAACAAAAACTCTGCCGCCACCAGTATCTTAAAAGTATTTAACTCCTATGTAGTTGGGAGGTTGGTAGGTTGGTGGCTTTATTGTCTCTTTACTCTCTTTGCAAAATTCTTATATGATGTGCAACTTGAAAAGAGAAAAATAATCCATCATGGCCAATGAAGCTAAAATGGGAATAAGCAAACCAGATCAGTACTACCACTTCCTAATAGTCGTCAAACCATTGCAAAGTCACATCAATCCAGCACGCCACTTGGCACACCGCCTGCTTTCCGTAATTCCATCATGCCATGTCACCGTGTCCACTGCCATCTCCGCTCATCGCACAATGTTTCCTTTCCTTGCCAGTCCCGATCAAGAAATCATTGTCCGGCAAGTGTCCTTCATCCCTTATTCCGATGGGTATGACATGGGATTCGATCCGTCCATTCACGACCGTGAAGACTGGTTGAGAAAAGAGTTAACCATCAGTCCAAAATCAATATCGGCTATAATCGCTCACTTGTCAGACCGTGACCGGCACGTGACTTGCATAATCCAAGCATTATTCCTTACATGGGTAGCTAACGTGGCATTGGCACATGGCATCCCTTCCGTCCTTTATTGGATCCAGCCTGCGATGGTCTTCTCAATCTACTATCACTACTTCAATGGCTATGACTCGATCATCTTGTCTCACAATGATGATCGAGATTTTACAATGAGTTTACCGGGTTTATTTTCCCTAAAGATTCATGATCTTCCTACTTTTCTCACAATCACTTCTGACGACCATCCGCATAAGATGATCCTCCCTCATATTAGAGGTATCTTCGAGTCGTTGGATCGGCTAAAAAATGTCACTGGTTCCAAACCAAAGATTTTGATCAACAGCTTTGAAACATTGGAAGCAGGTGTGCTCCCAAGCCTGGAAAAATTCTTTGAATTGTACACAATTGGACCACTGATTCAGCCCTCGGCCAAAGACGAGGAAGAGAAAAGCAGTGAATTGTTCAAGTTGGATGATGAAAATAAGCATATGAAGTGGCTCGACTCTAAGCCAGAGAGGTCAGTTGTGTATGTGTCGTTTGGGACATTTACAAGTGTTAGTAAAAGACAGTTACAAGAGGTGCAATCAGGATTAAAGAATAGCGGATTTCCATACATATGGATACTAAGAAAGGATAGTAGAGTAGAAGGTCTTGTGCTAGAAGAGGATAACTCAAATGAAATAATTATAGAATGGTGTGATCAAGTGAAGGTGTTGTCTCATCCATCAATGGGTTGCTTTGTGACACATCATGGCTGGAATTCAACACTAGAGAGCTTGATGTGTGGGGTGCCAATGGTTGGGATACCTCAGTGGACCGATCAGTCGACGAATGCAAAATTGGCAAATGAAATTGGGGTAGGTGTCCGGGGTGAAGTCAGTGAGGAAGAAGGGGTAGTGATGGGTTCAGAAATAAAGAGGTGCTTAGAAGTGGTTATGAATGATAATGCTATAGGGTCTGAGATGAGGCGAAAGGCCAGGATGTGGAAGGAGAAGGTCAGAAAAGCCATGGAAACCGGCGGTTCGTCTGAGATCAATTTACGAGCTTTTGTGAAAGCAATTGCTGGGGTGCATGAGTTAGAATAAGATTCTTTTTTATTTATAATTTTATTTTATTTCTGAAATTGGAATAATTAAGGAAATAAAACTTGGTGATGTCTAGTGTGTTAATGTAAGTTGTCTGGAAATTTAAATTGTAAAATTGAAATTTGTGTTATCTTGGATGGAGGCATGGATGCATGTAATTTATGAAGTGAACAAACAAATTAACTTATCCACGTGTAGCTAGCGATGAAGATGTTTTTATACTTATCACAGACTCACAGTAATTGATCTTGTCATAATACCCAACTCTTTTAGTTAAATATTAAGACACTTTTGATTGATCTATCGTCTGCCGCACATCCAGACATCCTGCAATGCGCCATATTTACCCATCTGATCATGTCGAGATTCGTGCAAAAGAATCTTAAAAGTTATCCATCCTTATATCAAACGGTTTGTTGGCGGGAGAAAATCAGGACCCTTTTTTGTGTGCAGATATTTAGTGGAAATTGAAGAATAATGAAAACTCTGTAGAATACATTTTTTTGTAAAATACTCGCACTATAACTTAGAACTATTCTATTAGATCATACTTTCCGTGAAATACACAGATAAGGTTCCTTTTTATATAGCTTTTTACATGACTTTTTGTAGAGGTAACTCATTATACTTTGTAATTTTCACAAATATCTAGTTTTATGACTTGCACTACCAAACCAATCTAATCTAGACACCTGACTTTTCAACTAACTTTAATAATTAGGGATTAACTAGTTGTAACTTAACTTTTGTACTCTGTAGGGTACCGCAACTAACTTGCTAAAAAGTAAAAGACAAAGTCAAATGATTTCTGAAAATAAAAAGTCAAACAGTCAAACGCGAATAAAACTAATGAAAAGTTGGACTGCACGCATTAGTCTGAACGGTTTCCGTCCTACACACTATTAAAAATATTTTGCATAGAATGCATGAGTGCAGACTAAATAAAATTGGTATCCGAACTAAATAAAACATGTGTTCAGACTAGTTGTTTCAAGTCTGTTTTTTCACTGCTTCAAGTCAATTCTATACAAAAAAATGAGGCACAGACTAAATAAAACATGTGTTCAGATTAGTTATTTCAAGTCTATTTTGCACAAAATGAGGCACATACTAAATAAAACAGGTGTCCATACTAAATAAAACATGTGTTCAGACTAAATAAAACGGGTGCTCAGACTAGTTGAAAGAGGTTTTCATACTAGATGTTTCAAGTTTTTTTTGCATTGTTTCATGTCTGTTTTGCACATAATGCATGTGGTGCAAACTAAATAAAACAAGTGTTCAGACTAAAAATAACATGTTTTCATACTAGTTGTTTCAAATATGTTTTTGTACTGTTTCAAGCATTTTTTTTAGAAAATTTGAGCAAAAAAAGGTGAAGAAAAACAAATATATGATTTGCAGGCTTTAGATTCGTTTTTTTATCAAAACAGCGTCGTTACGGGTCAAAAGTGCTCATACGCACGAATAAGAGTTACAAGTCAAAAGTTACGTCCGTTCGAAGATCAAACGTTATTTTGTGCTCATACTAACTAAGGATATGGTCATACTAGTTCAGAGTAAATAAAATATGTGTTCATACTAGTTATTTGAGGTCTGTTTTTGCATTGTTTCAAATCAGTTCTGCACAAAAACTGAGGCACAGACTAAATAAAAGATGTGTTCAGACCAAATAAGAAAGATGTTCAGACTAAATAAAATAGGTGTTCAGACTAGCTGTTTCAAGTCTGTTTTTTTTTTTTTGCACTGTTTCAAGTCTGTTTTATACAGAAATGATGTGCATACTAAATAAAATATGTGTGCATACTAAATAAAAAGGTGTTAAGACTAAATAAAGCAGGTGTTCAGACTAATTATTTCAAGTCCATTTTTTCACAGTTTCAAGTCTAATCTACACTATATAAAAATGTGTTAATACTAACTAAGAATATGGTCATACTAACTTCTCTGATGGTCATACTAACATGATATGGTTATACTAACTATTTGGATGATCATACTAACCCTGATGGTAATACTAACATCTTAGATAGTCATACTAACTCCTTCGGTGGTCATACTAACTCCTTTGATTGTCATACTAACATCTCAGCTGGTCATATTAACTCCTATTAACTCCTCTGATAGTCATACTAACCTCTCATGTGGTAATACTAGCGATGTTTTTTAATATTTTCATTGATTCATCGATGTTTTTCAACTACACGTCGATGTTTTCATCAATTCATCGATGTTTTCAATGTTTCATCAATTCATCAATGTTTTTCATTATTTTCATCGATTCATCGATGCAAATCTGACATTCATCGATGATTGTCATCGATTCATCGATGATTGTCATCGATTCATCGATGCAAAACAACATTTCATCGATGTTTTTCACCAACTCATTGATGCAAAACATTAATTCAGCGATATTTTTTAATGTTTTCATTGATAAAGAAAGAAAGAAAAAGGAATAAGAAATATGCAGTTGGGAGAGAAAGAAATAAATTCAAAAAAGAAAAAAGACAAAATAAAAATAAGACAAAAGAAGGAGGAGAGTGGAGGACGGGAGGTTAGAACTGAAATTCAAAAATGAAAAGAGTTTGTCTTATGCGGAATATTAATATGGAGTACGTGATTACGGATACCAAAATAATTTCTCTAATAATTATTACAAAACAAAAAAAGAACTATTAAATGTAATTTAATAGCCAACAAACAAAACGTTTAAGATATTATTTGTCCAAAATCTTGAGAAGTGTGTGTATTAGTGGGGCAAATTAGACCACATGTAGTTTACACATAATATCAGAATTAGTATGGCAATGACAATGAATAGATGCATGCATCAAAGTTCTCTATTTAATTGAATTGAAGACTTTTCCTTGACAAAGTTGTCTCTTTCGTTGAATTAAAAGAGAAAAAAAACACTCGAATAGACAAGTACCGTCGAAATTACGAAATTTTAAATTCAGTTGGCATAGACAACGGAACCATCCCGCCAGGATGGGATGATTACTTTTGGATTTTTCGTAATTTCGGTGGTAATTAGTCCATTCAAGTGTTTTTTCGTTTTATTATTATAAAAATTTCTCTATAGGGCCCAGGAAAAAAGGACAAATGTCCTCTGAAGAAGTTTTTCTTCGCAGAGAGAACTTTTGAATCGTCGGATTAAAGATCAATGTCTTATTGCCACTGATGAACTATAGGAGCTTTTGATATTATTAATTAAATCAGAATTACTGATCTTTAATCCAACGATTTGAATAAAAAAATCTACTTACTGTGGAGAAAAAACTTCTCCAGAGAATTTCCTTCGCAGGACAAAGACAAGGACACATTATTTCAGTGCAACTATTCTTATTAAGTTTCTACTATTGGAGACGTCAAATCCAATAAATAAAGTTTGAACTGCGTGCTATATGATTAATATATCAATATCGTCACTAATATTATATTGAGTAATATGAGATATGTTATATAAATGTGATTAATTAAGAAATTTCATAATATGTATTTCGCTAAGTTATAGATACGAATACATATTGAATTAAAGTGAATTAATTATAATTGTTGATGGACCAATTATAATTAATTTAATTAATACTAGTGCAAAGATCTCATATATATATATATAGTTAACTTGGTATGATGTAGCGGTTGGTATGGTCCGGATTGATGATTTACACTTGGTATGATGTAGCAGTTGCGAGCGGCTACGAAATGAATGGCGGCTACGGATCCCTCCTCATATTTATATATAGTTAACTATTGAAAATTAGCTTTCTCTAATTAAAGCTGCAATTAGTTACTATATATATAACACGAATAGGTTTTTTAAGATACGTCCTAGCATACACTTTAGGCATACTTTTAAATCTATTCAAAGATAGTTAAGAGTACATGTCTCATTTTGCTAAACATTAATGTTTGCAGACGAACATTTTTATGTAAAGCGTATGCAAAATGATTCATGATAAGTTTAAAATTGACGTGCTGACAACACAAGTGTGTTGACTTCTCCTAAAGAAGGATAAAATTACAGAAGTTGTTTAGTACATAAAGAATGTGTATAAAGAAAAATAATGACATACTATGTCCTAATGATATCTAAGAAAAACATTTGTGCCTTGTTGCACTTGGTCCGTTTGTGACCATCTCCCACTTGACTGACCTGATCATTAGTACGTGGATATGTCAATCTAGCCCAAAGACGAAAAAAATAAAAGTATTAATTAGAGAGTACTTTGTACAAAACATCAAAATACATAAAAATTTTGTGATTGCATTCAAAGGTGCGTCATGCTAGATAGTATTTTGATTTAATTATGAAGAAATGAAGAAATTAGAGCAATCAATGCCTTTAGATATATTATAAAATTATGATTAAAGATTAATTGGGACCCTTAATTTCATTATTAGACGCATTTTTAATTAGGTCTTAAAGTAACCATTTATATAACAAGACATATGTGACAAAGGTGATAATTCTTATGTATCATGTAATCATTAATTAGCCCAAAGGAAGATAATGATTATCATGATGGTTGGTCATCATGACGATTGATTGTCTGCATAGGAATAGTAATAACTATGTAATAACTATGGTGGTGATTATTAGTTTTCATGTCATCAATTACTCGGTCCAAAGAAAAAATAATTGATTATGTGATAATTTATTGTCAACACTTCAAGATATTTAATAAATGACAACATCCAAAGATGATTAATTAAAATATATATATATATCTTGTTAGAAAATGAAGATGAAATAAAAGGCCTTTAGTTAAAATGATGTGTGAAAATCGTGTAGTTTAATATTTCTTTTGTTCGCTAAATTGAAAATAACATTGCTTAATGTTAACAGATAAGGAAAACATGATCATAAATTTTTTCAAGTAAAACAATATACTTTAATTCAGCATGAAATAAAATGAGAAGTGATTGAAAAATAAATGATCACATCATTAAAGTGTGAAAATTATGGGGCAATACTAAAGAAAAGATCAAAATTGCTAGATATATACATAATTACATATATATATATATAGAAAAATGTTATTATGCTTTGCAAAGCACGTGCTTTGCGTTTGTTGACCATTAGATCATGCTTTGTGATTCGTGCCAACATGATGATTGAAAATCTAATGATCCATAATCGCAAAGCACGTGATTTGCAAAGCATAATAGCATTTCTCTCTCTCTCTCTCTCTCTCTCTCTCTCTATATATATATATATATATGAGGGGGGTCCATTAGCCTCTTTTTTCGTAGCCTCCTCTAGCATCTCCATCAAAGTCAATGAAAATGGTCAATCTGGACCGTTGAAAACATTCTTCATACTAATATAGACTTAGAGACCAAATTTTAGATATTTTTATTTTTTTTACTATTTTATCGGACGGGTTAAAAATTGGATTTATCTAACGACTTATAGACATCCAATTTTCAACCCGTCCGATAAAATAGTAAAAAAATTCAAAAAAATATAAAATTTAGTCTCCAAGTTTATATTAGTATGAGTAATATTTTGAATGGTCCGGATCAACCATATTCATTGATTTTGGTGGAAAATAGTGCAGGAGGCTACAGAGAGGAGGCTACGAGAAGGAGGTCACGGATCCCCCCTATATATATATATGTTTTGATAAAAATAAGAAGTTGCATAAGGTATATTCTTAACAAAACTCATTTACATAAAAAAAAAGCTAAATTATCTGATTAATAGAATAATAAATATGTTGTAGAAAAGTTTAAAAGTTGGTTTGATATTTAAGAAGATAATCTTACAAATTTATGTATTATTATTGCAATGAAGGCTAAGTTAATTTTGAAATGAAGGCGCTAAATTTACTTTGAAAATTGAATTTTTTTAATTTTTTTATATACATACTATATCATCCTTTAATAAATAAATAAATATTTCAGTAAAGAATTATGTATACTTAAATATATTTAAAACATAATAGTTAATTTATATCATATTAAATTTTTATTTGTAAGGATGAATTATAAAAGTTTTTATCACGATATTTTTTTCTATTTCTAATTAAGACAAGTATTAAGATTTACTTCATTTTAAATATAAACTTAAGTTCGTTATGATTCAAAACAAGATAACTTCAATTTTCATTTAGTATATCTTTAGGTGAGGCCTCTCATTTATGTATTCTTTGTAAATTTAATACTAAAGAATTTTGGATAAAATTAACTCCTAATACAAGATAATCTATTGTTATTTATTATGCTCATGGTTGTAGAATTTGAGGGATGTTCAAATCTTGCATGACATACACTTATAGTAGTACGTGCACCAAGATAGACTTGAGGAGAGAAATCTTGAGATATGTGTGTAGAGGGCTCCATCTTAAAATAATAAAGACCATTGGAACTAGAGATTTGTAGAAGAATTGTCTTGGTGTGGAGGTCCTTTATTATACAAAAGAAAGAGAAAAGTCTATAGATATAGATGGATTGTCAAGAAGTAATTGGGATAAACTAATGAGATTGGTTGAAAATTTTGGAACATGAAGCACATTAGTGAGAGTTATTGAATGTTTAGAAATTAGGAAGTTGAACCAATGTGAGAAATGAAGAGACCAATACCGTTACCTATTTGAAGTTTGTCGGGACCATTGTATGCAAAGAAAGAAGAAAGGTTGTTTATGTCACTTGTGACATGATGATTTGCACCCGAGTCGATGACCCAACTTGTAGAGTCCTGAGGTGTTGGAATAGATTGCATTTTATGTTTTTAACTCGAAATTGGATTTCCGTGCATTGTCTTTGTTGTACCTCCAGTAACAAAATTTTGCATTGTGCCAATTCTAGAACATATTTGGCAGGTTATTTTCGAATCAGACACAGAATTGAAATTTGTGTTGTGTGGGTAAGGCCCAGTTGTATTCCAGAAAAAGGTAAAATTGGCCTGTTGTCTGAAGCAGCCCGCTTGCTTGGATTATTGGTTTGCTGAGAGTAAGAGCTTCGACTTTTTCCTGTGAAGAAAGCTGACGCCTGGGAATTCGATTGAGATTGGAGCATTGCTTCATGGTCGAGTAACAGACCTCGAATGTCAGAGAACGAAAGAGAACCATGGCAGCGTACTGTAGATAGAGCAGTTACAATGGAGTTGAATTCAACGCCTAAATCATTGATGGTTGTTGTAATCATATCTTCCTCAGGAAAAGGGGACCCAAAAAACGAAAGTTCATCTGCAATCTTGCGGAGACGAAGGAGGTAATCTGAGCAAGATGAATCGCGTTTGCTTGAAGTCTGGATTTGGCGCTTAAGCTCGTGCAATCTAGCTTTTGAATTAGATGCAAAATACTCTTCCAATATTTTCCAAAATTCCCTCGTGGTAGAAGATGATAGAACCTGAGCCATGATTGTTTCTGTCAAGGAAGATCGAAGCCATCCAAGCAAGAGTATGTTGGGTTTATCTCAATTTGGCCATTGTTAAGCTGAATTGTTGTTGATGGCGGAGAAGAATCAAGAAATTGACTCAAGGCATATCCATGAATCAAAGGAAGAATTTGGGATTTCTAGGTCAGAAAATTTGTTTCCGTGAGCTTGATTGCAACAAGTAAGTTGAGAGAGATCAAGAAATCCATTGAGTTTGGATTGTTGTGTTGTAAGCCAGAGAGATTAGAATTCGTGGGGGAAGGAGAGGGATTAGGATATGTAGGCAATGTTGTCATTAGAGGTTTCTTGGTTTGTCAAGAAGAGTCTTTTGTTGCTCTGATATCATGTAGAGAGTTGAGAGATGAGGAAGATTGAGAATTGTAAATTGTATTCTATTGATCTGATGATGATGATGTTACAACTTAATACAGGGGTGATATATATAGACATGAGAGACCTCCTAACTAACTAACTGTAAAATTACTTATATAACCCTGGTAAGTAATGATATTCTGTTAATAAAGATACTATATTTATGATCCGATGAACTTAATTAGGTTATTACATGATTTTATCATCCATGCTAGTACTAATTAACGCGGTCCTTTATTTTTTTCACTGTAATATGCTCTCTCTTTCAGGAGAAAATTATAACAACAAATGTAGACTATTCCACAAAACACAAACACCTTGCTTGTTGCCACTTGCCACCAACCTCGATGTTTTCGTAATTAATGAATTAATGCTTAGTAATTTTCTCTAGGAACACCTTGAAATTATGCTCAGACGATCCGCCTTCTTTGACAGCCTTCCTTGCCTTCTCCCCCAACACTTTTGAATTCTCTCTAATTTCCATACCTTGTTTTCCTTCTCCCATGATTGTTTCCAAGCAGGTCTTGAGCACTTCGCCTTTCAAAACCCCTTCTTCAACCTCACCTCTCAACCCAACCCCCCACTCGACAATCATTTTCGCATTAGTATCTTGGTCGACCCACTGTGGTACCGCCACCATTGGTACATCACATGCCAAGCTTTCCAGTGTCGAATTCCATCCACAGTGTGTCACAAAGCAACCAATGGAAGGATGAGATAGAACTTGAACCTGGTTACACCACTCCACCACCATGCCATCATCACCTTCTTCTTCCAAGTCTATCCCTTCCTCCCGGTTGTTTCTCCGCACAACCCATAGGTACGGATGCCCACTTGCCTTTAGGCCATTCTGCATCTCCTCCAACTGCTTCTTGGTCATGGTTGATATGCTGCCAAAAGACACATAAACTACAGAGCTATCTTGCTTAGTATTCAACCAAGCCATGTAATCCTTGCTGTCTGTTTCATAAAGATCACTGCCCCTGGATTCGGTTCTCTCTTTAGTATTCTCAAGAAGTGAAGGTATATCAGGTCCTATTGGCAAAACTTCAATATCTCTTATGGATTTAAGTGCCTCACACTCCAATTCTTCAAAGGTGTTTATTAAAATCATCGACTTGTCGCCTTTCGTGTCAGGCTTCAATAGAGAGTCAATTGTTAACCTTGTCCATTCGAGTACCACGTTGAAAAGCTCATTTGTGAAATTGGTGAAAAGGCTTGGAAGGTCACAGATTCTCATCGGAGCCAAATGTGGTAAATTAACCACAAAGGAGGGCTCGTCTCTATGTGAAGTAATCAAATCTCTGTAGCCATGAAAATAGTGGTAATAAATGCCTAATACGGTAGCTGGTTGAGGCCAGTATAAAACAGAAGGTAGACCTCGTGAGATCGCGAGTTCTTTGACACAGTACATGTGCAAACCGTAGATAATACAGGTGACTGGTACCCCACGTGCCATGAGATCATCTAGGATTGACAATAGTGTGGCAGGGACATGGGCATGGAATTTCTCGGTTATGTTGTGAAGATCTTCTACGAACCACTTTATTCCATTGTCATACCCGTCAGAGTACGGGATGTAGGTTATGGGCCCATCTGTAATCTCTTGGTCAGGGTTTGAGAGGTACGGGAACATTTGGCGGTGAGCTGAGATGGCGGTTGAAAAAGTGACACGTGCACCGGTCACCTTAGCAAGTCGCCTGGCGAGACTACGGGCCGGGTTGATGTGACCTTGGCCGGGGTAAACAACTATAAGAAAATGGTGACCTTGTGGCTCCATTCTTGTGGGTTCTATGGAATTAGTATGGATTATGGATTTATGGTTATGAATTTAATTGGATGAGTGTTGATTAGTCAAACTGGTGGTGATAAACTGAGAACAGATAACTGATCCTTAAAAGAGTGCAAAATTGCCAATATATATGATTGAGCACCTCTGTGGATCAGGTGGTATATAGCACGATGATGTTATGAGTGACGTTAATAAATAGCATGATAGAGTTGATAATTAGATTTGACGATTTCTGTTATTTAGACCGAGTCTACCTGTTGAAGAAAATTCAAAAGCTAGCTAACTAGCTCGATCAGTGGCAATTAAGCTTAAACGCATGCTCTGACGCATATTGTAGTGATCATAGAATTTAGAGAAATTAGGCAAATTACCATGTCCAAATACAAGAAATATAATTAATGATTTTTCTGGTAAGAAGTCTATTTGATTTTAATTAGACTGGTGTCGCTTCTTCTTCTTTTTTTTTCATTGTATCATTCGGTATAATTATTAGACCGTCAGATTTAATTTTAACGTTTGTGATTAAACAACACAAAAATTTCTCTATATAATACATTAACTGCATTAGGTACTTCGATTCTAGAAAAACATTAACTTAAAGAATTACCAAACAAGTTGTTTGCAGTGCAGATATTGTTTCTGTGTTTTACGAATCTGTCGCTACCCCAAGAACACATACCGGTTAATAATCAAAATAAACCCAAACTAATCCAAATTGTGTAGTCCCAAAATGAGGAGGTGATAGAAGATGAAAGGATTGTTACTGGCTATTAGGTTTCATGAACCTAAAAATATATAAAAATATCAAATTAATAAAAGATGAAAGGGGTTAGAAAAATGCAATTGTTATATAATTAATGTTACGTGTGAGTAATGAGATTTGAAGCTCAATGCTAATATTGTATGTATTAATAACTTTCTTCAAAAAAAAAAAAATTGTATGTATTAATAGCTTCAATAGATCATAAAAGAATTTACAGAAATCAATATTAAAGAATTTTCAATTGACATATTTAATTTCACTGAGTTGGGCACTTGACTAAAAATGCCCTCATGTTTTCAAGTATATAGCAAAATCACACCGTGACTAATTAACTAAAAGTAACCTTGAGTTTGTTAGCTGTTCATGCAAAGTAGTAATTATTTTTTTTTTTTGGGGGGGGGGGGGGGAGGGGTTTAGGTATTACCCCTTTTTTCCTAATTGTTAGTTGCCCTTTACTGTTTCTATTGTAATGCTGCTATTATTAGTGTGTTTAAACTGAAGCACCAATTTTAAAAGCATACATATCTTTCCCAAGGTTCTATACTCCAATGGGATAGGGCTCAAAATTTCCCAACTCAGAAATTTGTTGAACTCATATGTTCTATCAAGGAATGAGGCATGAACCAAGTGTCTGTGATGTGGCTTCAAATTAATTTCATTCAAGTGATTAAGCAAAAATTATTAATTAGGTACACTGAGATGGCTTAATAGGATCTGCATTATTACTGAAATAATTGTAGATTTTCTAAATACACTTTACCAAAGTCATCAAATTGCAATCTGATGACCCACCTTCACTGGTTGCCTCCATTGCTTTCTGCATCCAATACACTGCCATTTTATGCATTTGAGCTGTTGTCGCTCCATTACCCATTACCACATCAAGGCACCTCATCAGTTCTTTCCTTTCTAACACACCATTCTCATTGTATTCTGCTGTAACCCCAACTCCCCACACCTCCTCTATTAGCATTGCATTCATTGTTTGATCTGACATGCGTGGTGCACAGACCATGACCACACCACAGGAAATACTTTCTAAAACGGAGTTCCAACCACAATGAGTCACAAAACAACCAACTGAAGAATGTGAGAGTACCTTAACTTGATTGCACCATTCTACTACCATGCCATTTTTTACACATTTGAAGTCAATGCCATCAACTCTGTTATCATTTCGTACAACCCATATATATGGCCTCCCGCTATCTTCTAAGCCATTTAATAGCTCTTCTTGCTGCCCCTTTCCAACAATTTCTAAACTACCGAACGACACATACACGACTGAGTTTTCTGGTTTGGAATCAAGCCATTGGAGGTACCTCTTGTCGTCATGTCTGAAGAGTGACCCACCATTTCCAGATTCACCATTTTGATCGATCGTCACAGGAAGTAATGGGCCTACAGGAAGCATCTCTAATTCGGTCGGTATAGCAAGCTCTGTTGCTTCCAATTCAGCGAAGGTATTTATCAGTACCATTGGCTTTGATTTATCAGTTCTTTGTTTAAGTTGGTATTGGAATAGCTGACTGAGTGATATGTAAATTGAATGCAAAGGGTCAGCTTTGTCAAAGGATTGAGTGAGAATGGTTGGTAGATTCTTTAGTTTGCAAGGCCGCAAGCCGGGGAGCTGAACTAAAGAAGATGGATCTTGATGATTTAATTTGATCAAATCTCCATAGCCATTGTTGTAGTGATAGTAAATGGTGAAGACAGTGGCAGGCTGAATCCAGTAGAGGGCAGAGGAGATTCCATGGTCTCGTGCTACATCAGCTACCAAAGGAATGAGAGTGTATATGATACAAGAGACCTGGCGCCCACTAGAACTTAGATTACCTGTAAAATTAACAAGGATCAAATCAATTCCAATACTATACTGCATGAGATATAATGCACACAGAAAAGAAAGAGTTCCACACTTTGTTGCATTTTCTGAAAATTTTCCTAATTGCTAGCACAAAATGGAAGGTCTAATTATTTGTCTCTGCAAGATTAGATGACACAACAAATGAAAATAGCATTGGATTACGCACCAACTATTTCGGAAAGAGCGCGAGGCACAATGTTATTGAAGTCAGACATGTACTCGTTGAAGCCTGTTAACCCAGTGGCGTAGCCATCATCATGTCCATCAGTGAAGGGAATGTATGTAATGAGTTCATCTTTGGTTTCTAAACTACCAGTTTCAGGTAATGAAGGGAACATGCGACGGTGTGCAGAGACTGCGGTGCTGAACGTGACAAGGCTGCCGGTGTAGAGTGCGAGTCGCTTCGCCAGTTGTAATCCTGGATTGATATGACCTTGGAATGGGTAGGTTACTATTAAGAAATGCAATTGCTTCTTTTCCATTATTTTGAATTGAAGTTTATTATTTGCAGTTTTGCACTATGGTCTCAGAGATTTGGAGGGATATCTGAAGTGCAGGACAACTGCCTGTGTGGTGGGTATTTATGTTTTGGCATTTATTGATTCGGTTGATGTGATGGTCGAGCAGAAGATGTTTTTTTATTAATACGATAATATTAATTACTCGGTTACTTTTTTTTTTTTTACTTGTCTCTTCTCTATTTACATGTTGGTGCTTAAAGGTCTGCTTCGCAACTTAATTTAGGAGAGATGAGGGAAGGAGAGGTTAGATTCAAAAAAAATAGATGTTCTTTGCTAAAAAAATATTATTGAAAGAAAGAAAAAGATCTCCGAAAATATTTTCATTCAAGTCATGAATTTTAGGATAGATGTTTTTTGCGTTGGGTTATTCTACTTTGTAAAACACCATTCAAGCATTATTTTGCATTTATAATTCGAATTTCAAAATTCAAATGATCGATTCAAACTATTGAAAATTATTTTCATATTGAAATCTATTTGTAGATTTAATTTTACATTTTTATACTATTTTTTAAAGAGAAAGAAAATTTGTTGTTTTTACTTTTAGACCATCCATATAAATGATTTTTCATCTCTGAAAAATAGTAAAATTTTTCTTAAAATGTAAAATTGAGTCTCCAGTAGATTTAAATAAGAAAATTATGTTCAACAGTTTAAATCAATCATTGAAACTTTAAACTTGGAATACGAATGTAAAGCACCGCTCGAATCATGCTTTGCAAAGTAAAATATCCCAACTCAATCTTTTTTTTTACCTTCTCTCCATTATCTGCACCCTAAGATTAGAGATTTTGCAATTGTCATTATTTAAACTTTTTACTTTACCTTCTTAATTATCACAATAAATTTATGCGAGATGAAAAAAATATTTTAAAGTAATTAAAGATATAAGTATCCATGATGAACTGAAATTATATATATATATATATATATATATATATATATATATATATATCAAAATATAGGATTTGGAGTACAAAATTGACCAATATTTTGGTATGTAGATTAAAATCAAAAGCATGTAAGTCCTGATTTCGTCCATTTTGTATTATTTGAATCCAAGTACAAGAGAATCGAAGCAAAATAATCCTGAATTAGAGTTCAAGACTTCAAACTGAACAAAACAAGTCAAAATGCACGTCATTGCGGGCCGCAAAGATATTTTTGCGGGTCGCAAGACTGCTACAGAGGGCACACTTGTCAAAAGCTTATCATCAGTTTTTTTTTCTACGAATTACTGCGGGTTATGGCCTTTTTTTCTACTGATTCGTCAAATTTGAGATCTAGTTTATATATTTACTTGTCCTGTATGCATAGAAATCCGGTTGTCATTTTCGAAATGACGTCATCTGCTATGTCAGCTTTTTTACTTTGTTGCACTACGGTTCTTCTAAAATGACACCACTAGCTATGTTTAGTAATATAAAATTTTGAATCCATTGATCACTCTATGAAGTCAGATTTCGCATCTACTCGCGTGTCAAATGATTCCAAACAAGAAGATGTCATATTGTCATTTAAAAAAAAGATTGTGACATATTGTGTCATCACATTTATTGCAGCACATGGAGATATCTATATATTACCTTTTGAATGTTATTAATTAAATTAACCGGCAGTGATTTAAATCAGATTGTAAAACTTATACAAACTGATGTATATGGAACTAAAATCTACAAAAGAAATATTTAGCAATACCCGACAAGACTGGCTGTACTTTTATGATTGATCAGCAAAGAATTCCCTAACGCTGTCATTAAATATTAGATTTATTTACATCTTGGATGAAAGTTAGCTAACTTAATCATGACATAAATGAGTTTAGAACATTGTATTATTGTATAGTGGTATAATGTTGAACAGTTTGGGAGCTCTCCATATGAAAAATAAAAAGGAGGTTAGGTATGCTAATTGCACACACAAATAAAATAAAAAACCTAATTTATCAAGATTGAAAACACTGACTAGCCCATTTAGTTACCAGGAATAAGTGCAATTATACATTATGATATATTTCAATTTGCTTGATCATATTTTCATACGAATCTATCACTGCAATTATTCAATTGGCTTAGTGAATAAACAAATCACAGTATCTAATTGGAGATTCCTCTTCACATGGTACTGGAATCTTTAATTTGATCTTATTGGTCAACAAATCAATGAAGAGGAAGTAACAATTAATTATGTACTTTAATCTTTATAAACAGGTACATCTCTGATTGTGTTTCTCATAGCCAACAGATATACGAAATCAATTGCGATTCTTAACTGTATATATATGCACTCGAAAATCAATGATGCAGGGAAAATTCTTTTAACTTAATTAAAATAAGACCTAATGGAGCCCAGAAAAAAAACGCCTTAGAAAGTTTGTCAGCTACAGCAGAAATTCAGAAATTGCCATAATTAAACTTTGGTAAATGTTTGCAAGTGTCACTCAAAATTAGAGAAATCTCATAAATGTCATTCAGAATCTATTTTTTTTATATTTGTCATTCAAAATCCCTGCTACCTTCTTTTTTTGACACTTTTTTAAAAAAAAATACAAAAATGCTCCTACTATGGTTTCTTCTCTTTTTGTACCGACATTAGTTGATCTTTCCATTCTTGAAAATCAATCTCTGAGTCAATTATGACATCCTTTCAAGCGGCACCAGTGGTGAGATCGGTGGTGACTGGAGTGAATTCGGACCCGAAGTAGTCATAACAGGAGCATTTTTCCTTTTGAAAAAAGTGCCGAAAAAGGGGTGAATTCGGATTAAAGATCAACGCTCGTCACTGATATGATTCGGAGAGACTGATGTTTTTTAATCTGACAGTCCATATTTATCTGTACAGAGTGAGCACAATAACTCTATTGGACATTTGGACCCCAAATAGAACGAGGCTGCTTCCGAGCAACAATCGACAATGCGCAATACAGGTACGCCAAAACGGCACCCCCCCCCCCCCCAATTGTAAAGCGTAGGTTAACTACTCAAATTCTCCAAAAACTGGAGATACATGGCCGATACACTGTCTCCACTGAAGTCTGAAAACATGACAGAATCAAATAAATCTAGAATGTAAGCCCAAGTAAGAAAATCTACCTGCTCTTGTGTGGGATTTTCCGACATATTAGCGAACTTGCGCCGCAACCACTTCAAACTAAGACTGTAATTCGAAACGAGTCATTGTTGCTGTCCAGATTTCTTTGAAGTGCGACACCTCCACGCCTCATCCTCGGCCTCTCTACCCAGATATTGTTGTACCATATGCCTTCAGTTATTATCACAAATTTCGATAACAACCGCATCGGTTATGGGAAGCCCCATAAACAACTAACATCATGTAGAGTGATGGTCATCTCCCCTATAGGCATGTGAAATGTGTGTGTCTCGGGCCTCCAGCGCTCTACCAGTCCTGTAATTAATCTCTTGTCTCTCCTCTTATGTCCCAACTGAGAAATGTGGTACAACCCCAATCTCTTTAATGCCGGACCACAACTCTCGTGATATGGTATGACATTATCATGACAAATGCACATCAAATCATCACCGCTCTACAATATTTCAACAACATCCTGAAATAGATATATATTACAAAAAATAAATATATATTACGAAATATATATATATATATATATATATTACAAAAATATACCATATCTTTTTTTACGGTCACAATCTTGTGTTGGGCGATGCATATGAGGGAGAAGATCTAACCCCTTTTTTAATGGAGGAGATGCATCTGAGGGAGAAGAAGCCCCTCGGTTTAAAAGCCATAACTCCAAAAACAGGGGGGACGGAGTAACTACGGAATCAGGGATTTCAGAGTTATGGCGGGTGCACTGATTCTGGTGTTAAGAAGGATCCTCTAATTTCAGAGTTATGTGGCTTGCTGTGATGCCGGGGTTTTGAAGGAATCTCTAGCTCCGGATTGGCTACTCTGGTGAATACGACCATAATTTTGCCATTTTGGTTTTTTTACAATTTATTTGAGTTATTTAAAAAAAATTCGGACTTAACCAACTTAAGTGCCTATTTCCATATTTTGCATTTTTAGATAATTGTATAATATTAATAGTTTGGGAACCATTGAAAAAGATGAAACAAATAAGTTTATGAAAATTTTCTTTTCTTATATAATCAATTGATTTAATTTTGAAATTTTAGATTTTACGAACACTTTATGGGATCTTCAATACACGTCGATACTTTTTACATGTAATTTAGAATCTCTTCATAAATAAATTAATTTTTGTTCTATATAAGAAACATAATAGTTAATGAAAACCATCATTTGAGAATTTAATTTTTGAACAATAATTTTTAAATCAATTTAAACAAGGTTGAAAATTAAAATGCAAATTTAACAAGCATGTGTTAGACAAACATATAGCTTAAAATCAAACTTCAATCAAATTGAATATCTTTTATGATGTTTGCTAAGTGTTCTCAGATACAGATACATTTAAAAACACAATTTCAGATTTAACAAAGACGTGATTTTTTTTTTCAAATTTTTTATTCAATGTAGCTTTTCTGACGTTAACTCGTCATATTATAAGTTTACAATTTGCTATTTCTTTACATTAACTAATCAAGGATAAAGTTAGAATGTTCTTAAGCTCACCAACGAAGTTAGTGAAGCTTAACAAAAAAATATTAAAATTGAATTTAAAAGACAAATTCGAATCGTGAAAATCGATCTACATAACGAGTGATGTGTTTACATCAAATTTATTAATTTTTAAATTAATTGATAACAAAGTCAAGCAGTCAAAATATTAAAAATTTATAAATTATTTTGGAGCATTCATTTTTTTTTGTTAATTTTGACTGTTTGATTTTACATTAAATAAAATAATAAACTTATAAATTTAATATGCAAACTAATCACTCATTATATATATCGATTTTAACGATTCAAAATGTCATTTAAATTTATTTTATTAATTTTTAATTAAGCTTATTAACTATTTTAGAGCATCTTTATCTCTGTAACTCTTGGAGTTTCTAAATTATTGTCACATCAATTTTAGAAATTTAATTTTTTCTGTTTCTAAACTCTTCATTTCTAAAACTGAAAAATTAGAGTTTCTAGATTGTCACGTCAGCAAATATTACCAATATTACGAAAGATGGATCAATTTTAGTCAAAGATTAAGTTACGTCAGAGTTTATAAACTCTAAAGAATAATTGCTAAATAAGAAACTTTTGAGCAAAATTTCTAAATAAAAAATACATCTGCATTTCTGAAACTCATTTAAAAACTATCAAATTAAAAATTTCAAGAGTTTCAGAAATGAAAATGGCGATGAACTTAAAAACTTAACTAAGTACTCAAGACTTCAACTAATTACTACTATTCCGAATTCGCATTTTCTTTCCAGATCCGACCAATTTTGACCACAAAGATCACACTGACAACCCCACCTAGGGTTCCAGTTCACTCACCTAAACATGCGAGCGTTGCTCTCCAAACTCGACACCTTGCTTCGATCGCCACATCCTTTCCTCTCCAAATCAAAATCTCTACAACCTTCTAGTTTAATCCGCCTAAACCCCTTGATCAAGGTCGTAAATTCGCCTCGATACTTCCTGGCCATGGCTGGAGGCGCATCGGACGAGTTCGTCAAGGGAAGCGTCTTCCCTAATGGCCTCGCTGTCATCACTCTTGATCGCCCCAAAGCTCTCAACGCCATGAATTTAGGTAATTATTGGCCTAAATCTACAACCCCTCTATATTTCCTGTATTTGTTTTCTTATTTTGTACTGTCAGTGTTTACTGAGCACTGTTAACAGTGTTTTGATTGGGTTAAGCTTGCGGAACTGTTCTTAGTTTGGTTTGATCGTCAAACTGAATGTTTCAGTCCAATTGCCATTATTAGGATTAGAAACATAACCCATCGTTTCCACACAGTATGATTAAAGTCGTATGGTCACCAACCAGCTAGAGATTAATTAACAATAAAATTTGTTTAGTACTATTCTAGTATAAAGGAAGACAATGTGGTTGCTCTTTCTCTTGAATGTATTGTATTCTATTTGTAAAAGATGAATTTCTTATATAATTCTTTTTTTTGTTTTGTTTGGTATGCATGTTGGAATGAACTCTGTAACTTGTTGGTATTTCAGAGATGGATATTAAGTATAAGAGTTACCTTGATGAGTGGGAAGCTGATCCAAATGTTAAGTGTGTTTTGGTGGAGGGTAGCTCCTCTCGCGCCTTCTCAGCAGGTGAGTCAATTGTTGCTATTTTCAGAATGTTGATCAGTAAACTCTTATAGGGACAAAACTCTAATGTAGATGTGGATTGGTTTTAGAAACGAAAAATAAATAATAACCATTTTTTTAATCCTTGGTGCTTAAATCAAGCAGACTATTTAATGTGAAGGAAGATGTCAGTGGTGTCAATTGTGCATGGGTGGGTGCGGGTGGGGTGGGGGCAAGGAGTTACCTGAAGACCTTTGCTGTGGATACTTAAGTCTGTGTTTTGACCATCATGTTTCAGTTGGGTTTTTGTTTTGTACCATCAAAGACCACTAGCTGACCCTTGACTTTGTTTTAAAATTTAGAACTCTGAGCATTGGGACGTGATGAAAAAATATTACATTGCCAATGTAGGAATGGATATTAAGGGCGTTGTAGCCGAGATCAAAAAGGACAAGAACACCCCACTAGTGCAAAAGGTCCTTATAGTGGCTGGATGTGGTTCATTTTCGTTGTTATACTGATTTACTTAGTTGATCTCTCTACTGTTATTTCTGACTTCTTAGTAATGAAATATTGAAATTATTATTAGGAATCTTTCTTATTAGATAGACATTATTTTATCTTCGTACTGTCTTTTTGTGCATAAATGTAACTAGATTAGAAGTGTAAAATGCAGGGGGAGATGTGAAGCACATCACCATGAAATGTGAAATGCCAGAAATTATAGAGGTTCAGTAATGTACTTGTAGATTTTGTTGTATTTATCCTCCATTTTGCACTTGAAAGTTTACAATCGTTAAAACACATTTCATTGTTCCACTCTACAAGGTATAAGTTGATTTTGGTTACTTCTGCCACTGCTAGTGTTGATGTCAGTTATGCATCACACCTACCTCATTTGTTTGGTTCTGTATCCATTACTACTGGTACACTGTGCAGTAAGGGATAGAATTTTAAATCTTCTGCGTATACTTTTTTTTAAAAATATATTACATGCGACACTGGATTATTTTGTTGAAGATTTACATGAATCTTAAAATTTAATGCTTTCCTATAGGTATTTGCTGCGGAGTACTCCCTGATATGCAAAATATCAGAGTACCAGAAGCCGTACATATCATTGATGGATGGTGTGACTATGGGATTTGGTATTGGATTATCTGGCCATGGCCGATACCGTGTCGTTACTGAGGTTATTTTTTTTCTTTTCTTAATGTTAACCTTCCAAATTAGTTCATCTAGTGGTATTATAAGAACTGCAGTGGCAGAGCCAGCGAAGCTTCACTGAATTTCAGAAAGAACCTTATAATTATATAAAACATCAATTTTTGAAGAAAAAAATTGAAGTCCTTTTAATTGACACCACTAGCTAAAATTTTGGTCCCACCAGTAATAAGAAGGTATACTCATGTTCAACTCTGTGCCCTTAACAAGAACCTCAAGATATTGGTCTATTAAACAATCTTATAGAACTAGAAATGTTTGTGTATTCCCATATAAACATGAGATTTCGATATTGTTGACCTATAACCTACTAAGCTAAAATATTTGTATCGCTAAAACTCGGTCGCCCTTCTCCTGCAAAATGGTGGGGAAGTGTTAATGCAGTGCAGATATCTTGAAATTAAGGATCTAGAAGATATGTTCTCGGAGGAGTATAGATAGTTCACAACGGAAGCCTAAACTTGATTTCAAATACTTTTGATGTAATCTAGACTATATCATGGATAAAACATGATAAGATTTGGTGCAGATTTTCTAATATTTAGTGATGCAGATCCAAATGATACTTAAATAATGTAAATTTGACAGGTGTTATAAGATTCTTATGGTTTCTTGGCATATTTCATAGTTATTGTCAAGGTTTTTCAGATGTAAAATTCTTAAGTTCCCAATAGATGGTATCTTATTTGCTTTTTGAGGAATCCATGATATTTCTGATTTTAGGATAGGAGAAAATAAGAAATTGATTTTTTGATGAATTAGGAAATAGCTGGTATAAAAGGCATATTAGTTGTGAAAAAAAATAAAACTGAGTGATGGTAAATTACTTATTATAATTGTAATCACCATTTAAAAAAATTTCAAATTAAGATTTTTAATTTAGATGACATGTTGCAATGGCAGAGGACTCTTATGGCAATGCCAGAAAATGGAATTGGCTTGTTTCCTGATGTTGGATTTGCACATATTGCTGCACTGGGTCCGGGAGAAGGGTCTGTAGGTATTACTTGCGAGTTCCTTTTGTTTCCTGTCTTGGCTGTTTCAGTATTTATACTATTAAAAGATTCTTTCTTATTTTGTTGAAATTTATAATTGTCTACTTGCAGGTGCTTACCTAGCAATGACTGGCAAAAGAATTTCATCTCCTGCTGATGCACTTTTTGTGGGTCTTGGGACCCACTATGTCCCATCTGCTACCCTGAGTGAGCTCAAAGACTCACTTCTGTCAGCTAATTTGTATGCCCCTCAAAGCACATCAATTTTAATTTATGATTATTAAGGATAATAATTTTGGCTGGTAATTGTAACAGCCTCCAGTGTGATAAGCTGTCCTTTGTGGTTAGGTATTTTGGGTAACTTGAGTCTAACTTCGGTTGGATTACTTGGAAATGGAAGATAAATAAAGGTTTCTGTGAACTATTAAAAAGTTGAAAGTTTGCTGAACTATTTTAGTTGTTAGGGTTAAACTGGTGTTACTTAGAGGGACTTCATTGTTTACTGCATGCTTGGAGCATTAGTTGAAGAATGGGCAGGATAAATAAAATATCAGTCTGGTCCCACACCTATCATGTTCGGACTTCTGCTCTCCCGAATGATTGGCATGGTGCTCTATTATGAGTATCCCTACTAGTTCTTGTTCCAATAAATGACTATCTCCTGTAGTGCCCTACCTTGTAAGTAAATACCAATGCTATATTTAATTAACTTCATACCGTAGAAAAGACAAACGTAATAGTAAGCCTATGTATGTTTCAATTGGTCCAAACTGAAATCAATGTAAGCTGTTTTGTTCTTAAATTAAGTTAGGCAATGGGATTCTTTAATTTTACATTTGGGTTTCTCATGATTCAGCTCTGAAGACCCGCATAAGGATGTTTCAGCTCTGCTGGAAGGTTTCAAGAAGGAACCAGAGTCAGAAGCAGAACTCAAAAACCTTTTGCCTTATATTGTCTCAGCCTTTTCCTCAAATATATCGGTTTCTGAGACGGTAGAAGAGTTGAAGAAGTGCCAATCAAGCACTGATTCTACCGGTGTGTGATGTTTTGCTTGATATTTATGATCTCTTATTGTATTTCAGATGTTATGGTACACTAGCTATTTGTTGCCTTTTAAACCCCTGCTCAATATTTACAGAATATAAGGCCATACTTTTGAAGAGAAAATTACTATAACCTGCAATGGATTTCATTAGGCAGTTTTGAATAAAAAAATTTCAACTTGTATTTTGTCAAATGGGAAGTCTTTACTCATACTGGATTGTTATTCTTATCTCTGTAGTGGCTGCATGGGCAACTGAAGCCTTATCAGGAATTGCCAAAGGAGCTCCCTTTTCTTTATGCGTAACCCAGCAACATTTTTCTCAGGTTGCATCTGCACATAGAAACCTAGAGCACCACCTATCCAAGGTAGCATTTATATTTTATGGTATAACTATATCTAGATCCAATTAAATTTCATAGTTTGTATGATTTGTTTTAAGAAACCAAAATTTCTTTTAATACTCTCCAAAACAAATTGCAGCTGACCGGTGTGATGAAGACCGAGTACCGCATTGCTTTAAGGACGTCAATTCGTAATGATTTTGCGGAAGGTGTTCGTGCAGTGTTGGTCGATAAAGATCAGGTAATAGGTCCAATTTCCATATATGGTGCATTATGGGATTGGTCTTGGATTCTCTTATAATTATAATGGTTTTGTTCTTGTTATTGTTTTATCTTTTATGGGCCAATGAGGTACAAGGTGTCTCACGCTGTTCGGCCTTAATTTTAGCTGTTATTTAAATACAAATGCAACTCAAAACTAGCTGCTTTGACCAAAACTTGCATATAGTTTATTAACTACTAACTTCCAAAAAAAAAGAAAGAAAAAACTGCTTCCAACTGACTCCTGTTCTGAAAGGACTTCATGTCTGTGATTCTTTAATTCCTAAATGATTATAGATAATTCGTTTATTTTTCTTGATACTTGTAATCAGGGGAAAAAGGCCAAACAACAACAAAGCCTTTAGTCCCAAACAAATTGGGGTAAGGCTAGAAATGAAAACCAATTGGAATAATGAAATCAGGGGAAAAAAGTAATTCTGAGAAACTATGTTATGATACTTTAATATTGCATGACGTTATTGTATTATATATTGATACCTGGACATCTCACCCTCCCTTTTTTCGTTTTATTACTTTTCAGTTTTCACTAACCTTTTCATGTGTTCATGTTTCACTATTATCTCCAGAACCCAAAATGGGATCCACCTAGCGTGGAGGATGTCAACATGACTGAAGCTGATGCTGTATTTGAGCCTCTAACCGAAGCATCTGAATTAACTATATGAACATTATCAATTTTTCTTGTTGAAATAAAGTATGATTTGGTCGACTATTATTGTAAAACATGAGAAATTTTTGTGGTGACCTCAGAATAATAAGATGTTTTCTTAGGTTGTCATGGGCTGTATAGACACCTGTGGGCTTTTAGACATCATAATAAATCGAGGCACGAGTGTATATTTTGCAGAGAATGCAACAAATATTCGTGAGTCGTAGGAACATCAACGAACGAAGAAACCAAAACTGTTCTATTTTTTCCCCAAATAATGTGCTCTCTATGATTTACTTTGTTGAGCTAAAGTAAAGCTACTGTGCTAACACCTTGTTCTCTCAAATACTAACCCATACCGTGTTAGCCAATGTATCTTGTATGATTGGGTTCATCTCTTAGGAAGCACTATTATTAATTTATTATGCTATGTTGTGTACTTTTACATGCTGTTTTGTTAATAAACCAACAAATTTCAACTTTTTTTTGGATCTTAATAAGCTTATATTTATTTAGTCTAGTGAACAAATGAAACATGAGGAGGGTTTCAATGTCTACTTTTCTTGTGTCTCATCATTTTCATTAAATTAAAAAATTAATTAATTAATTTTTTAAGACTTTAGATATCAAAATTAATTGATTGAATATTTTATATATGTCATAATACGTGTATAAAAAATATTGTAACATTTTAGTTTAATTTCATTGGTCAATTAGAGCTAACAAAATCAACGGTTCAAATCTAATAATTTTGAACCATTGATTTTGTTAGCTCTAGATGATCATATCCAATAACTAAAATGTTACAATATTTTTTATACACATGTATTATGACATATATGAAATATTCAATCAATTAGTTTTGATATTTAAAGTCTTAAAAAAATAATTAATTAATTTTTTAAGTTAATGAACATGATGAGACACAAAAAAAAATAGACATTAAACCCTCCTCATGAAACATATACACATATATCAGGCACCATCTATTTTGCATGTGAAGCGCAGGTGAGATGCAGGGTGGAGTTGATTGACATAAAATTAATAAATTACAACTCAAAAAAGTGTAAAATGAAGGTTTTTTTTTTTCCACTCCGTGATATGATCCATTGTTAAGTCCCACCATGAATTATTCTGTAAATATCTCTTTTTTAGGATTTTTCCTTTATTTTCTTTGATTAGAATTACGGTCTCTATCAATTTCAATCAAGATTGGTAACATCCAAGGATGACTTTTAGGAGGCTATAGGCTATCTTTTGAGAAAATATGATACTGATCTTCTCTGTACTATAGTGATTGGCAACAAACAAGTTGTAAATAAATTAAAGAGATGGAATCCCATTTTGGTTTTTGCGGTTTCCCGTATCATAAACACTTGCCATGTTGCCAACAGGTTGAGTGCTTTTTTAGGCTCACATGTCATGTCCCTTTCTCTTATCAACATTCTAGAAGCTTTGTGGGGCCTACTTCGTAGATTTTGGACTTTTAGAAGATGAGAATTAATTACTTTGATAACAAGATAAAAGAGTTAATTATGTCCATTAGAATTATGACTAATTCAAGTGACAATTTATCACTCAAGTCACTATTTGTTGGGAAAATGTATGGAAAATTATGAAAATGGCTCTTTTAGACTGAGAGAAGCGTCCTCAACTCTTCATGCAGCCTTCTTGGAAAAAAAATAATAAAAGAGAGTATAATATAATATGCATTAGTTTTGTTTGTAGGGGGTGGCAAGTTATGGAATTTTGGTTTTTTATGAGCATGCATTAAAAGGAAAATTTAGTGAAACTAACTATCAACAGTTGAAGCTAAAAAACCTAATGTATCATCTCCAACAACAATTGTTTATGAATTGATCATGCGGGTGTGTCAATTGTTTTATAATTGCTGGATTGTATGGTTATTGCTTATTTAGCAATTATGGTTATTTTTTTTAAGATGAGATGGCCAAATGTTTAATTCTCAATTGTTTGCTTGATTGTATCAAATGTAAGAATGAATTGCTTAATTTCTAAAATTTCTACATATTATTTAGCAATTAATTTCAATTGTTGTATTGGAGATGCTAAGCATGTGAAAATGGATTCTCATTTGGTGTCACGCAACACGTTACAGCTCACCGGTTGATCGACAGAGAAGAATTGCAGGAGCCTTGAGATTTGGAGACACGAACCTCGAAGCAATACAACACAAATCGAACGGTTCAAAGTGCGTGTAGCACGATGCCGCGCAACACCTGATTCTAACTCGTGGAAAAATGGATCAATTTTGATCAAGCTGACTTTAAATTTAGTTTGTTTTCTGCATCTAGTTGACCTCGAATTGAAAATTCAAATCGGCTATGGGGATAGGATTAATTTGAACTCAAAGCTAAAGTCAAATTATGCATGAGTTTAACTATTAGATTTTATTACTTATAATTGCATTATTTTAAGAAACCAAAACATAAGAAAAAACAATTAGTCAATCCTTTTTATTTAAGATTCACTTAACTACCAGTTTTCATGATGACCATATATAAAATTTGAAAGAATTTTTAGTTACATGTAAATGAAATATTATTGGTTAGATACTTAAAAAAATATAATTGTATATCGTGAAGATTTGACATGCCTCGGTAAGCCATGGTGTTTGTGTGCCTCGGTCTAATGGCTTGAGGGCTGATTGTGAAGATCCGGCATGTCGGAGTATCTTGTTCTATTTTAACTTCTACAGTTATTCTGATTGCAGAAGCTCGAGGGCTAATGATAAGGCCTCCATGATCGGCCCATTGATACTCTACGTTGGGAATGAAGGAAGTGCATGATCCAGAATAGCCCAAACGAATGACCCGTCAAGACTAACCCGCTAAGACTAACTCGCTCCCGTCATTTTCGGTCTATAAATACATAGATTTCTGACAGAAAAAAGACGACTCTCCCATAATAAGACTAGACACTAAATTCTTCTTAACTTTCTGTCTCTTGTACTTTCTCTTGATTGTCTTCTCTCGATCTAGCAATAAGAACAATTTTCCTTCGAATCAATTCTCATTATTTCTTGTCTCGACTTAAATTAAGTCGGGATCATTAGTCATCTATATATTAACAACTATCTATATATTAACAATTGTCAAATATATAGAGATATATGAAGTAATAAACGCTTTCCAATTAGATAAACATGCTAATATTTCATTCTTTAATTTTACCTGTTTAATAATACTATCTAATTATTGCATAAATATACTATCTAATTATTGCATAAATATACTGTCTAATTATTGCAGTTTTCTGATCAACATCACGCTAGAAAACGCTATATCAAATCAGGGGATGCATGCGCACAATTGGCCGCTGGTTCTGTTCCTGTTTGACATGATATCTTACCATTATTATATGTTCTCCCTATCACAAGTCTGAACAATAATTCACAGACATACAAAATTCCAAACGAGATCTTTCTCCATGCAGCACAAATATTGTGGTGCTGCGCGGTAAATCTCAGTTTTTTATTTGCATCGAGATTCGTACAAACTAAATTTTATAATATTAGACTCTTTTGAATCAAATTTGAGTTGTTCGTAGTCTACAGCGCAGAAAATCTTGAACATCCGTTACTGTTGCACAGCAGAGAATCCGCTTCCACAAAATTCACACTTTATTTGGACACACAAAAAAGACCACACCGATCATAAATTGATTGCCTCTTCTGGATAAAGAAGGATTAGTGAGAGCGACATTTGCGTGCCATAGTTTCTTCTCATCCCATTTGAAAAGTAACCATCAATTTAAATCTTCTCTTTTCTAATATGGCTGGATAAGATTTCAAGGCTAAGAAGTAAGAACAACTGTAATTATTGCAATTCCATGTCAGTATGTCACCACCTCATAAGATAGGATAATTTAATGACATAAAGTTCTTACATTTATCCGAATTATGGGCATCATTTTTGCAAGAAAAACTTAAAACACACTTTAAGTGTCTCAAAGAAGAAAAAATGGTCTCCCTTTTGACAAACTGTCAAAAACCATGAACAAATCATTGATATTAATAAGAATATAGTGATAGGTGATAGTAAGAACACCTTGTTCTGGCAGGACCTGTGGTGTGGTGAATTGTCATTCCAAGTTATTTTCTTTGAAATCTTTAGAATATGTGAACAAATACAAGTTACTGTTTCAGAGGTGCAGGACAAGGGCTTTGGTCTGTTTACTTTTATAAGACAGCTATCCAAAGAACCCAATTATGTCAGTTACAATACACTGCAAGTCTTTCTTTTCCTCTGTCTTATATGAAAGATAAAGTTCAATGGCAATTTAGGGATTTAAAAAATTCTGAGTTGTATAATTGGCTAATGGATAGGGGGGTCAAAATTGAATTGTTACCTCAAATATGGAAATTACATATCTCTTTGAAGATAAATTTTTTTCTGTGGTTACTTAGTAAAAGGAAAATACTGTCAAAGGTCAATTAAAAAAAGAAGGGATGGGATGGCAATATTCAATGTGATTTTTGCAATGCTGATGAAACTCTAGATCATCTTTTCTTTAGATGTGATCAGAGCTAAGCAACATGGAGGAGGGTCATGTCCAAGTTTAACATCAACAATACTCCTAGGAGCATGGGGGATCTAGGCAACTATATGTATATAGTTCATAACAGGGAGGTGTTTCAAATAATTTGCTCAGCAACCCTATGGAACTGCTGGCTAGTCAGGAATGACTGCTGCTTCGAGAATAAAACCTACTCTTTAAATGCAATTTGAAACAAACTCAGGGGTTTGATTGTATATTGGGCAGGCTTGATGAAAAGCAGTCTCAGAGAGGGGGTGATAGCATGGCTCGGGCTAACAATGATGCAACTCAGCATGGAGGTGAGCCCAAGATGCTGCTGGCAAGAAGACATAATTGCAAAAGGGGATGAGATCAGAGCAGAATTTGAAGAGAGAGCAAGAGCCAGTTGGGATGTTTAGATGATTACATGAATTATGTGTTTTGTTTTGTTTTGTATTACTCTTCTGGTCATGCTATACATCAAGGACTTATGGTAGGGGGGTTAATAATCATAGCTATGCATGGTGTAAGGAATTTTCAATTAGATATGTGATCGTAAGGAGGCTATGGCATCCTGCACATGGCCTCAGATAGCGATTCTGGCATCTACCATAAAATACCGGTACCGATGCCAGGTATCAGGAGATAGATGGGGGATACAATCTCGGAATAGTTAGCATGCGGGACTTAAGAGAATATGTTACAATTTGCTTCAAATATGTGACTGTGTATGAAAATCTTCGCTTTTTTTATAAAATGGAGAGGTGGGGCTTTCCCACTTGTTTCAAAAAAAAAAAAAAAACTCTCTAAGAGAATTGGAATCTGAAAACATTTTTCAAGTCACTGCCATAAAATGAATTAGGTCGTGAATAATAGCTTTTGATATTAATATTTTCTGTGTGGTCTAACAACACTACTTTCAGTGACAATAAATAGTACTGCTGTTGTGGAGCTTGAATCAAATAATTGATAATTGGAACCGAGTAATAATTTTATTAATACATTATTGCATAAAAGTTCTGTGAAAACTGAAATAATATTATATAAGAATATCATAATGTAATACTTGGATTTCTAGAAAATTATTATTATTATTATAATTATTATTATTATTATTATTACATAAGAGAAATATTATTGTGCATTATGAAGCCAAATATAAGTTTTGGCATCGCAATGAAATTATAAATTAAAAAATTCAAATGACAATCCAAACTGGTTCATTGTGTTCTTCATATTGAAATCTCACTAGAGATCAAATTTCTTGTTCTTTAGAATTTTTTTTGACAATTGTTTAGAGAAGTATGAATTTGTGATTTAAGATTTCTGAATCATTCAATATGACAGGTTTTTCATCTTTCTAAAAAATAAAAAGAGCAAGGCTAAAATAATATGCATAGTACATCGCCTTTCGTACTATGCACATATATATATATAGCTCAATAAATAGATATTTAGGTTACTCAATAAATTCATATAAAAATATTATAAGAAATCAAATTTCGTGATTTTTAGAGCTTTATTGCTATTTTTAAAATATTTTTTAAGAACAACTCAGATTTAATACTACAAAAATACAATTTCTGAGATGTTTTAAAAAATATTTTAAAAATAGCAAGAAAATTCTAAAAATCACGAAATTTAATTTCCTACAAGATTTTGATATGAAAAAATTATTAATAAACTTAAATCTCAATTTATTAGAAAATTAAACATGCATAGATGCATAGTACGGAAGGTGGTGTACTATGCATATTATTTTAGCCTTGGTCAAATAAAAAACATTCTAGAAATAAAAAAATAGTCTTTAGAGATGTTCTAATTTGAAGAACATATTGAACGTTTTGGATTAGACCGTTTGAAATTTTAATTTAAAATTTCAATGTAATATCAAAATTAATTTTGACTTCATAATGCACAATAGTATTTCTCAATATAATTAAAAAGTTACGGCTTTTTTCTATCTCTACAAAGCTCCATCACAATTTTACCATAAATACTGTAAATATGAATCAAATTTAATTGCATTGAAATTGAAATGATCTGAATTTTTATTATAATATTGCTTCAGATGTAATGAATTATATGTACAATATAACATTTGATGGTCCATAATCAATCCAAACCGTCGGAGAAACGTTATATCAAATAGATCTGTGGCAACAGTGACGAAGCTAAGTGTAAATAGGGGTGGCAATTGCCACAGCCCGGTTGAATTTTTTTTTAGAACTATGCCTCTATTTCTATGTTTTTTTTCAGAAAAATTTATAATACTATACATGTTATTTGAAATATTTTTGAAATTTTGTCTCATCCTGTAATTTTGCCCCATGCCATTGTATAACCTGCCTTCGTCCCTGTGTGGCAACCTTTTTTCTAGAAACTAAAACCCTCGCAAAGTCAATTGGTTGACGAATATGCATGGCTCGTTACTTTTACACAATTTCAAACGTGCAAGGAAGGAAGCACGTTGAGATGGAACAATTATTTGAAGCCGGGCATATAATACATTTCGTAGGAGTAAAGCAGTAAGGCCCAAAAGTAACATGGCGCGTTACTTTTACACAATAGTTTTATTATATCAAAGAAAACGATTCTTTTTAGAGTTGTTTAGTATTTGTTTTCAATTTTTGAAAATGATCTAGTTTAGGATTGTCAACGAATTTTTTTTACGCTTTTACTCGATTCGTAGCGTACTCGATAAGACGGATATGAATAGGGATGCAAGAAATATTCGTAGCTCGTGCCTCGTTCATGTTCGACTCGTCAAAAACTCGTTCGTTACCAGCTCGAGTTGTTAACGATACGAGATGTTCAGCTCGTTAAGTTAACGAGTCGATCTTGAACTCTGTCCAGCTCGGCTCGTTAACGAATCACACATGTTATATAAAGTTAATTGATATATATTAATATCTAACTGCAATAGTTGAAGTACAAGTTGCACAATATTAATTAACATATAGTTTGGGGTGTAAAGAATATTCGTAGCTCGTGGCTCGTTCGTGTTCGACTCGTCAAAAATTCGTTATGAACTCGTTCGTTATCAGCTTGTTCGTTAAGTAACGAGTCGATCTTAAACTTGACCCAGTTCGTTCGTGTTCGACTCGTTTGCACCCCTAGATATGAGTAAGATTTTTTTGTTAGCTTATTATATATGGATATGGGTAAGATTATTTCGTTAGCTAAATGAATAAGAGGACTGATAAAGACTATTTCGTACATGTTACCCTATAGGATAAATATAAAATAATATATATATATAATTATAAATAAATATATATATGTTCTATTTTAAAATCTATAAAAGTAATTAATCAATTAGTAATTTAAGTATGTTATATCATATAATTAATTGTCTTATTTTCAATAAAACTCTTAATTTTCTACAGAACATTAACATTTGTCTACGGGATTCTACCAAAATTAATTTCATCCAACTCATTATTTGTTTAATGTTACCTTCCTCTCATTTAATTCTTTTAAAATCTGATCGTATAATTATAATTCTAGTCTTATATTTCACGTTATATATTATTTTTTTCGTTAATGTATATGCTTCACTTGATCTCGTGTTGTGCTTGTGTTTATGAAAAATATTAATTTTAGGTGTATTTGTGTAAAATATGATTTATCTATAAAATGAAAGTGTTATTGAATTTGAATATCTTACAAAATTTTAATAGATTCTCATGTAAATAATTTGTACATTACGTATTCGATATGATCTAATTGATCAACATCCCTACAAACAAGCACACTAAATCTTGCTTAAATGGAACTCGAACTAAATTTTATGTTGGCGTTGAAACGCCTATAGTCATAGATATTCATCAAATCATCATTAACTGTCAGAGGTAGTCATGCTTTTAAAATACTTCAACCTCTTAATTGTAAGACGATAATTTGAAGGTTTAATGTTCAAATGAAATTAAACAACCTTGAAATATTACTAGCGTTCGACTCGCACTCCGCGCGAAGAAGTTAAATTTTAAATTTTCGTATTTTAATAATAAAATTATAATAAATTTTTTTAAAAAGCAACAGAGAAAAAATATTACTTACAATGATTTTACTGTAGCGTAAATAGTGAAAATATTGTTCATAACACTGTGGAAATAAACAATGGCAAATACTGTTCATAGCATTGGAAATGAACAATGACGACCAATGTTAAGACATGAGTATATAGAATTACAGGCATTTATTTAGAGTTTGGAATTATTTTTTTGTACACTTACTAATTTTTTTTATATATCTAATAATAACAAACAGTACAATGACAGTGGTAGTAGTTGTAAATGTAATGATGATGATGATGATAATTATCATTATTTAACTGTTATTACTATTAATTATAAAAAAGGTTAAATTTCTATTCTCTAAAAAATTAAATATCGAAAGGCATGAAACAAATTTAAACGATTAAACAGTAATGAAAATTTTATTGTCTGAAAACTCGAACACAGATAATCACTTCAAATTGAGTTATTATCTTATCAGGAGTCCTACTTGTGTGTAAGTAAACTTTGTAGTGTAAAAGTAATCTTCTTTTCATCTGCTTTAACAGTTACTAGGTATAGCTAGGGAAAGTCTAAAGGGTCGGGTCGGGCTTTACAAGGGCCGAGCCTAGAGGGCCTACGAAAGGGCCGAATAAGGGTCGGATTTAAAGAGGGCTTAATAGGAGCCGAGTAATAAGGGCTTTGTTCTAAGGAAATAGGTCCGGCCCCTCTAAGGCCCGACCCTTATCAGGCCCTCGGGGTTGCAAAGGGCCGGATCAGGGCCGGGTAATAAGGGCTTTGGTCTCTTTTTTATTTATTTTTAATTGTTAAAGGGTTGATAAGGGTCTGAGAGGCTAGCGTGGTTAAGAGTTGCAGAGGGCCGAATAAGGGTCGGACGGGGTCGGAGTTTGAAAGGGCCGGGTTAATAGGGGCCTACATTTTTGAAATAAGGCCCGGCCCTTTCAAAATCTTAATAAGGGCCGGGTCTGACAGGGGCTTTACAGGGGTCGGGCTGGGGGCCAAGGGCTTATGGCATATCCCTAGATATAGCTCGCTATACGTGCTTCGCGCGAAGGAAGAAAAAGTTCGACGGCAAAAAAAACAAAAAATTCAAATTTTATTTGAATTGTGGATTTATTGTAGTAATCTACTGTTACAAAACACACAGTAAATTCTGCAATGCAGGAGATATCCGAAGTTTATATTAGTTATATTAGTGAGTCATAGATTAGTTATAGACATCCATCCATATCTTCTATGTGACTATGTAAAAGCAAATCTGATGTGTAATTTTGATCCATCCAATCTTTTGATAGTTTGTTCATAATCACATCACAAATATATCCTTTGGTTGAGAAACATGCAAGCATTTCAATTTTTATAAACATACACCACATGTGCTGGTTTACAGAAGATCTGAACTCCTCTCCGCAATTGATTGATAATTTGGAACCATATCCGCTGTTTGTATAATCTCTTCTTGTTTCTGCTCGTTTTGATCTGAATCGTTCAAAACTTATCTAACAGCCAAAATATCTGCCTTTTGAATCAAATCACAGTTGTCCGTGACAATCGATCGATTCGTGACGGTCGAATCGAAACAAACAAAATCCTGATTGCCTCAAATATCGCATAGAAAGAAAGGATCAAAAGCCAAGTGCTTCCAAATGGTATTCCAAAGAGAAAGAAGAAACATAATTTCCCCATCTTCAGTTCTAGATTCATTAGGAGTTTAATCTTTAAATTCAACAAAATAAAAATCGTAAGATTATAAAAAATCGAAATTTGTATTTTTCAGATTGAATTGGTCGGATCGGTCGGGTTAATCGAATTAGCCGAATTGAACTTACACCCCTAAAAAAAGAATCCTGAAAAAAAAAGTGTAATTGCCTCCTAATTTAGGAGAGAGATTAATTAATATATCATTCTTTTACTCCAATATGTAAGAGTTGTCAAATTCTATAATACTCATACGGATCATATAGTGTTGAATGTTAAATGGGTAATAATTTAGTGGTAGCTAACTAGAATAATTTCAATAATTATGATACAATTCTTTATTAGCCGTCCGTCAAGAGACACTAAGTAATAAAATTTCGAAAATTCTAAAATGTCCGAGAAAAATAAAAAATAAAAAATAGTGTTTAAAGATTTAGACTCTTCATTTCACATTTTCACTTAAACATCTGTGATCATGGACTCTACACATAAATAAAGCTCTTAGTCATAAGTGATAAGAAACATGTTGACATGATATCATGTGAGTTGAGACTAATTAGAACTAATTAGTAGGATAAATTCTAAAATGCTATATTGTAAAAGTGATACTCATGATATGCAGGGGCGGGTTCAGTCAAGGTCGGGAGGCTTTTTTTTGCAAAATAATTTTGTATATTTATTCAATTTGTCAATTTTTTTGCAAAATAATTATATATGTTTAAAAATGTACATTATTTTGTCATACTGAAAAAAAAATTATAGATTTTGTTCTTGTCTGACGGAAATTTTGAATTTGTCCTTGATGATATCATTTATGAGGGCAAAGACTTTATATTTACAAATGCTTATATTTATTGGAAAAAGTTTATAGATCTCTAATCCAATACTAACTTTCCATATCATATTAACCAGCATAATAACTGAAATAATATAAATAATAAAACTATTAACATTCAAAACAACCTACACTTTTAGATATCAATATTTGATATGTGAATATTCAATTATTATGCATGATAATCGTGTACCGAATAGTGATATTTGAAAAAATATTTCGTTATGCATATTACTTCAGTTATTATGCATGTTAATATGATACTGAAGTTAATACCGAATCGAATTGAGGTCCATGTATCTAACTCCCTAATTTATTTCCGCAACACACTATATTCAATTGTAAGACAGTTGAACAGATAGAAATCAACCAGCTTATTAATAAATTCTCTTCCTGATTCTGACACATGAAGAAACACAAACTTCTGTGGGGAACTCTTGGTTTTTGCCTTTTGGGTTGGGAGCTGATAAGTAGATATTATATTTGATACTAACTGTTGATATCGATTTTATTATGCATCTGTAGTTGAGTTATCATGCATATTATTTGAGTTATTATGCATATTATTTTTTGTAATGAAATAGTTATAAATGTTGTCGATTTTATTATGCAGCTTTAGTTGAGTTATCGTGCACATTATTTGAATTATTATGCATGTTATTTTCTGTAATGAAATAATTATACAAGTTATTTTTTGTACTGTAATAGTTATGATATAACATGCATAATACCTCAAATAATGTGCATTATAACTCAACTAAATGTGCATAATAAAATTGATATCAATAGTTGATATCAAATGTGGTATCTACGAAACATTATTCTTAATTCGTTTGTTCCATTACACACAGTTACACAGAGAGTTGAAGATAACGCGCCACATCTAACCAACCAAACAGTTGATAAAACCTGTAGTGTAGACTGTAGTATAGTGTTGTCAGTAGTCACCGACCGACTCGTAGTTATTCGCCAAAACCGACAACGCCTCTCTCTTTCTCTTTCTATCGGTATTCTTTTCTCTTTCCCAGACGCAGCGGGCCGAGACAAACCACAACCCATCCCTAGAATTATAGAATCGCTTCCTTCACACGCGTAACACATCTATTGGCTCATCCTATTCAATTCTAGGCCCCACTTGCTTGCTCTATAGTCTATCCCAATCTATAAGATTACTTTACTTTAAATTTTTTGTGTATATTTTATTTGAAGTATTTATTGATTGCCGATTGAATCGTCCATGATGCGAGACCACTCGGCCATTCTATTATTTAGGAGACAATTAATTAAGAGATGGTGTAACGAGAAAGACGTGTACGGAACAGGGATTGATGAGTATCTTAAACCGTAGGAGAATCAAAATGGGACAAAAGGGGATGGTAATTAGTCAATACATATTTAAATTATGAGCCGACTAAAGCTAAGAATCAAATGTAGAATCTGATGGTATCACTTGTATATACTGAAAAAAAAAAAAAGACTACAAATGCTCAAATATATTACGAATTTGCATTAATGCATGCAGAATAAAAAACCTACTTCAATGTACATGAGATAATAGAATTCTCAAATTAACTATACAACCTATTGTAATGCATATACACGCATTGAAAATGGTGAATAAAAAAATTATGGTCCAGATATACTCGACATTTGAATTACTATATGATTAGAATTCAATTAAGATGCATACACACAAAAAAGAGTCGATATAAACTACACGTCTTTCGAGGTATAGGGAGCTATATGGAATACCAAAAATGAAAAAAGGAAGGTAAAAATGATAAAAAAATATCAAGAGATTTTTTCTCTCTAGAAAGCACCAGAACATTCTTTTTCCCGATTTTTTAAATATAAAAAAATTAATAAATAAAAAGAAAATTTGATGTGAAAGCTGTGAGAATAAGTCGAAATTGTGAACACCGATTTTTTTAAAAATTCAAAAAATCGGTGTTGACAATATCAGCCGATTGTTTCACTATTTTTCCTCAAAATTTACATTCATTTCCACGTGGGAGTTGATTTTTTATTAATAAAAATATTTTTAATTTAATCCATGAATTAGGTTTATTTAGGCAATTTTTTCATAACAATTTCGGCAATATTTGTCAGGATCGTAATTAAATTTGTTTTATCGTCGCAAGTCATCGAGCTGTAAATATTCGAGTCTACTTCCACGCGTCGAACCTGATTTGCGATCAGAGAAACAAGCGATTCAAAATTTATTCCGACGCAAACTCATGATAAAAAATCATTAATTAAGACCTAAGTTGAATATGGAGTCAAATTTGAGATGCACATTCCTCCATTCCCAAATCGGACTCAACGAGATGGAAGTAAACTCGAATATCTACAGCTCAATGGCTTGCGACGATAAAAAAACTAACTACGATCCCGACGAGCGTTGTCAAAGTTTGTAGAAAAAATATATACTAATCATACTTTATATTTATTGTAACAACTTCGACTACGCTCCTCGAGATCATAATTAAATTCTTATTATCATTGTAAGTCATGGAATTCTGAATATTCGAGTATACTTTAATCGCGTTGAGTCTGATTTGATTAGAGGAACGTGCATCTCAAATTTGACTCCATCTTCAACTTACGTCTTAATTAGTAATATTTTATCATGAGTTTGCATCAGAATCAATTTTGAATTGCTCGTTTCTCTGATCACTAATCAGACTCGAGTTTGTGAAAGTAGACTCAGATATCAATAGCTCGATAACTTGCGACGATATAAAAATATTAACTACAATACTGACGAGAGAAGCTGAAGTTGTTACAAAAACTTACCTAAATACAATCTCGACCTATTCAATTTTCAGCGCTTTCGCACTAATTTTTTTTATTTATAATTTATTTATTAAATTTCTAATATTAAAAAAATCGGATTCTTTTCTGTGGACTCCCGCAGCCATTTGAATCCTCCCATCCGTCCGTTGTTTGTTCCGCGCTTTACGGTCCATTAAATCATTACTTGATTTCGTGTAGCGAGTCATAAATCCGTCAAACATATTAATTGCATAGTACTCGCCACATGAAGTACTTCACAAGAAGAAAAACAGATAGAGATTAATCGGTTCATTTATCCTATAATCCCGGTTCTTCATAAGTCTATATAACCCTATATAAACCTCATTCCCTTGTCCTTCCCAGTTCACTTCCAAATTCAAAAGCAAACTACCCGAATCTCCTCAATTCCTCATCCATTAAAAACCTCTCAACATCCTACTTCCCAATTCGCTTTCAAATTTTAAAACCGCAATTCCCAAAATTAGTACTCTCTTTCTCATTTTCTCTATAAGAAACCTCACTCCTCCCATCGCCTATTCCACAAATATCATCTTTCATTAATCAATCCTTCTCTCTCACTTCTTTCCAATCCCAATTTCAGTTTCAAACTCAACAGAATTGTTCCAAATTTGGCACTAGATTGAGGATGGACAACGATTGGAATCTGATTCCGGGCATCCCCAACGACATCGCTCAGGAGTGTCTGATCCGCATCCCGTACGACTCTTTCCCGTCGGTGCGCCACGTCTGCCGCCAATGGAAGCAAGAAGTTGAATCAAACCCTTTTCACTCTCTCCGAAAGGCTTCAGGTTTGGCCCAGATGGTTGTGATCTCGGCACAGTCGGAGCCGTGTCTGATCCCTGCCTCTGAGCAGAACAACCCCAAGTCATACACTGCCTCGGGCCCCATCTCCTATCACCTCGCGGTCTTCCACCCCAACACTGGGAAGTGGGTCCGGCTTCCCATGATCCCCGGCCTCCCCATTGGCATACCTCTATTTTGTCAATTGGCCCCGGTCGGGTGTAAGGTGGTCATGATTGGTGGGTGGAACCCCGATACCTGGGCTGCGTCGGACTGGGTGTTTGTGTACGATTTCATGACCGGTGCATGGCAGCGTGGCGCATCGATCCCCGCCCCGTGCAGATCCTTTTTTGCATGCGCGACATATGGGAATTTAGTCTTCGTTGCTGGAGGCCATGATCAGGACAAGAACGCACTCAAGAGCGCCATGGCGTATGACGTGTCGACTGACACCTGGATCCCCCTTCCCAACATGTCGGTCGAGAGGGACGAACCCAAAGGTTTCTTCTTGAATGGCAAGTTTGTGGTGGCCGGTGGTTATATCACGGCCGAACAGGGCCGATTCAAGCGGTCGATGGAGATGTTCGATCCGGCAACTTGGACATGGGCCCCAGTTGAAGAGAATTGGCTTGATGAAGATGTGAAGGCGACACACTCATGCATGGTGCTCAACGGGAAGGTGTACAAGCTTAAGGAGGGACGATACGTGGTCGTCCGAGAAGGCGACACCTGGAGGATTGTGGGTGAGGTCCCGGAAGATGCTCGGGTGTCTACTAGGCTCTCAGATGCAGGGGAACAGAGGATGGCAGTGGTGGGGACAGCTCGTCATGGTGGGGTCCCAATCACTTACCTGGCGAAGGAAGAGGCCGGGAAGGGGATGATGTGGCAGAGGATGGAGATGGCACCGGAGTTCTGGGGACACATCCAGGGGATCTGTAGCATGGAACTCTAAAACTTTTTTTATGTTATGTAATCGTGGTTATCCCCATTATTGACTTTTTGTTTGCTACCGTAATTTTTACTTAGAACTTGATCTTTTGTTGTAATGGGGATTTAAAATGTGATGTGTGCTATGTACTGTACATAGTTTGTCATCCGGAATCCTTGTGCTATATGAAGAGTTCAAATTTTGAAACTTAAACTTTTGACTTCTTTTTTATTGTTTTTGAGAAAGACTTATTTTGTATTTATACATTTTATTGTTATTGAGTAATAATTGCGCTATGGAGTCATGGAGATACATGCTTTGCCCACCAAATCATTAAACTTAGGACAATAATTTATAAAACTAGAGATGGAATATTTTTGAGAAAAAAAACATTCAAACGTTTGATGTTCTGAACTTCTGATTATACATTTTATTTTTGTTCAGTCATAAGTCATAACTGGAAATATATGCTTGCGCAAGTCAGTCAATTAGAGCAGAAGGAAAATAATTTATGGGACTAGAGATGGAATATTTTATAAAAAATATTGAAATTTGTAATGTTCGGATTATTATTTAGAAGGGGACTGTCGAAACCTTAAGGACTATGAAAATCAAATTTAAAAAACTTTATGAAAAGACTGTTTTCTTTTTCGTTCGAACTATCTGATTAAAGATCATATCGTGTAAGTTAATATCAACGGTTGCTTTCAAAATATTAGAAGTCCGCCTTGTTGGTTAATAATTTCCGACGTATCTGTAGGGATGCACAAAAATATTTGTGACTTGTTCGTGCTCGGTTCGTGTTCGAGCCGATCTCGAGCAGTGACAAATTCGGCTCGTGTAAGTATTGAGGCCTTAATGAGTTAATCTGAACAGTCGAATTGGTTACTACCATCTTTAAATAGAATTTTACCACAGAGAATTTCATTATTTTATAATTTTATTATGTTTTTAAACTATTTTGTCATTTTTCTTGCAAACATGCTACAAACGAGCGAACTCGAGTTGAGAGTTTCAGCTCGTGGCCACTTGTAGTAACGAGCCGAGTTCGAGTTTGCCCCAGCTCGCTCGAAATCGGCTCGTTTGCACCCCTACATTGATACCCGTTAATATATTATTTAAGCAACTTGATCGGCTTTGACATCATCTCATCATTAGAACAGATAACATAATATAATGACTATTCTACTATATCATTATTCAACATTTCAATGAACAGTGCTGTTTTCTTTTTCTGTGTTTGTTTTTACCGTTGGACGCGTGTCTTTTCTATTTTTGCGAGAGTTTTTTACGATGGACGCGTGGCTAATCCGCTTTCTTGCCTTCTGCGATGACGTACTTTTTTTCCGGTCTCAAGCATTTTCCTCTGCATTTTTATTCTCTTCTTTCTTCTCAGTCGTCGCCTTCCCATTTTTCTTCGCCTTTTTGTTTCCATAGTGCGAAGGATTACATATTTTGTTGTGCGCTTCCTACATTGATTTTCCTGTTCCTATTGTTCATGTTTTCTATTCTCTATTCGCTTTGCTTTCTCTATTTTCAATCTCTTTCTCTTCCTGACTGGATTGTTTTTTAGGGTTTGTGATTTGTATAGAGGGTAAGGCAACCTCAGATTCGTTCTCTCCCTGTCTGATCGGGTCGCTCAGGCAATCTCCGCCAAAGGCGATAGAGCCGCCAGTACCTTTCTTGATGTGTCCACCATTTTGTTCATGCTGCAGCCGTAGTGAATGAGATCCTATCATGTTTGTGCCTTAGGGCTTAAGGAAGACTGGGCTGTTACAGAGAGCAATGCCTTTCTTTCCTTTCTATCTATAACAACTTGAGTTCCTGGTCTAAGCCCGTCTTTCAATGATGAGGTTTGACTCATCTGTCTAATAATTGATAATGCCCTTTTTTTGCAAGGCGTGTGCGGCTATACTTAAAGGTTACGCATAAAAGTGAACATTCTCTTCCAGCTCCTGGTGCACAAGACAAGTATACGGATGAAAAGAAAGAAATATTAAGTCTTAGGCAGGCCTTATTAGTAGATATTTTCAGAGGAGGCAGTGAGCAGATTCATCCTGCAAAAGTTTCCTTAAATTCAACCGAGCCGTGGTTATCAATTCTGTTTCTAACAGATATCCAGACATACTACTGAGTTGCTTCAACTTCTGCGTATTTGAAGAGTTAGGAAAACAAATTGGTGAAAACGTGGTAGTAGGTAATGTTCATTATGTTATAAATTTCTATATTAGACCAAAACTTCTATTTTCTTTCTATCTGATTTTTTTTCAAACAGATGCAATTTGTCGAGTCAATTGGCTTTCTCCCGCCAGAGAAGTTGTGAAGAATAATGCAGTACAGTTTGTAATTGCAAATGAAAGGTTTGTAAAGATTAACATCATTTTTTTATTTTGATTGCATTAAATCACCAAAGGGTGCTAAATGCAAAAAAAAAAAAAACACACAGCATATTCCCTTTACACACAACTTTCTGCAAAAATAACATTGTCCCAGTTTCAGTTTGGGGAGAACCGATCAAAGAGTTCAAAGATGATCTCAGCAGTAAATCTCACCCGACTGTGGTAGCTTTCAGCTCGCTTCGCCTACGACTATTTTCAGGTCAAGTCATGCAGCTATTCTAGCAAATACTATTACATGTCGAGGAAGAATGTACAAGCACACTAACTTTTCAAATGCACAATTATAGGTCGAGGGATTTGATGCCTTAAAACATATACTGCAACACGAATATATCAAGACCGCACAATGCCACAGATTGCACAATTTGAGAAAAGGTTAGCGTCATCTCCACTTTAATCTTTTATTTTAAGATAGCACCAGATTACAAATGCAGTTCAATGTGAACCTTACATTTCAAATATCATCATATATCACTGCATCTTTTTTCTAATAGAATTTGTTTAAAAAAAAATCAAATTTGAAGGATTTCTGCAAAGTGGAAGCCTGAAATAGCAGAAAAACCAGAAAATGCATTCACTTCCTATGCCACTGATATGAATTATGAAATAGCAGAAAAACCAGAAAATGCACTCACTTCCTATGCCACCGATATGAGTTATGTTAATCTGGATTATTTACTCACTCTAGATCCAGAACAAGAAAAGGAAATATCAGTTTTTTCATTCTATATATACAACAACTTCTGCCAATTCATAGACATGCCAACAATAATAACATATCATTAATTTTAAGAGCTTCCCTTCCATTACAACAGACTACAGAATATAAATGTGTTGCAACAGTGGATGAGGTATTAGGAGAACATGATTGGTACTATAAATCATGCCCAAGAGATAAGAAAAGATTGAAGTGCGAACAAGATGGATACATGTCCCCCAAATGCCATCGTAAGATTATTGAAGCACAGACAATACCAAGGTTATATATTTCCCATCCAATCTGGAACTTCCAAGTTCCAATTATATCCAGTCCCTACAAAATACTATTCCTTATATTTGTTTGTTTGGTAATTACAGGCTAAGCTTTGTATTTCTGTAAAAGACTCTACAGCTCCTGCTGATTTTGTTATTCTCGATAGGCGAGCCGAGCATCTGCTTGGTACCAGCACTCAGGAATTGCTACATGCACAGAGCACCGAAAACCAATTCATGCCATCTAAAATACAAGCTTTAGTCAATCAAACTGTAATGTTCACTGTTCGATGTTATGCCTATCCAATTAGGTATAATCGCCACACATTTAATGTTTTTCTCACTGATCCTGTGCCATGACAACCATAACTGATAGACAGACCTTCTCACCTTAGATCTAAAAGGTAAGTGCCATTCAGTTTTTGTTTCACTACTTACTATTTTAATAGATTTTGTACTGACGTCAGCCTTCTCATTAATAGATGAGTGGTATTTCTGTTGCATTTCTTCAACAAACTGATATAAACTGAGATCTGTTATTGACTCGACACCTCAATGTAGTCCCTAGAATTTCATTCTATTTATGTTCTGAGTTTATTCCTTACACCTGACAGATAGCAACCAAAATGCTGAGTTTATTCCTTACGCCTGGCAACTTTGAAGCAATTGTTATTTAACTGATGACTCAGTAGGTACCATTTGCATTCTCTTCCATTTTCATACGCTACTGTTTGATTCCTGTTGTTATGGTTGATAGTCTTCAAATTGCTGAGCACGAATTGGTATAATGATAAATAAAAAAGAAATTAACTGCTTTTTTAGTTGCAAGTATTATATTGATTGTGGAATAGTGCAGTCCTTTTTTGTTGCCAGTTTGACTATTTGATTGTGAGATTATGCCTTTAAGTGTTTTGTTGTATGCCTTCGAACCATGCCAAGTGCCAAATTGGACAACTTACTGATTTTTATCTGACCTGCACGAAACAAAAACCATAAACGCACACACTACATGGTGTTGTTATTATATATGAATGATTTTTTCTCCATAAATGGAAATTAGATGAGGTATTGTTGTTCAACCTTTTTGTTCCATGATAGAATTACGACTATCTTATGGTTGCTTTAGATAAATCTCACCAGTATTCTGGGACTTCTGTCTTTTTTGGGTGAAACTTGCTCTTGGTGCTTCAATTTTTTTTGCTATGTAGCGAGAATGTTTTCTCTTCTTTTTGGTTACAATTATACTCCTCGATTTATTCTCACCATCCATCCATTGATGGGTTGCATGTCTGTTGCTTCTTTTCAGATTTTTCAATGGATTGCATGTCTGTTGCTTCTTTTCAGATTTTTTTTCTTTCATTTCTCTTCAGGTGCATGTCACCATCCACTGCAGATATAGAGGTCTCACGTTTTTCTTATCTTGCTTTGCTATAGTTCTATTTTATTGCTATGATGTTGCCGGCAAAGAGAAGAAACATTGCACCCAGGTTAAAACAAAGGATAAGGGTTGAATTGCGGATGTTTCGTTCAATATATTGTTTCGGTACTACCACCCTTTCAATATTCTTTCATTTTGCATGGTTTCTTTCCTCATATCCTACTAACATGGTTATTTTCCAGGAAAATGCAGCACCGCCTTTTCGCAAGTCTGTCCATTAAATTGTGATGCATAAGATACATATTGTAAAATTACACCTTATCATGTGTACTAACTACATAATAAAATCTATGAGCGGGCCAACAACTGCTTGGTCTGTTGTCTTGCGTAGAGGCTTGCAGCGAGAACTGTGTTGCTATACCAATTTCAGAAAAGAAATATGCCTTCTGGGTTGATCCAATCATGTATGTATTTTCCTTCCTGCTATTGCCTGTCAGACCATATACTAAATCAATAGTATGAAGGTCGTCTTTCACATTAAAGCAACTATTTAATCACCTTTGGGACAAAATAAATACTTTTCTTTCCATACAAATGGATGTGTAATGAGAGCTTAATTTTCATTTCTATTCATACACCAGAAAAATTTGTACCAAACAGTTTTGAGTTGCCGTCTCATTTCCAATTGTATCTAATACTCTGATTTGCAGGATCTAAATTGAAACTTTTCATTCAAACAAACCCAAACAATACCGTCGTAGTCAACCAAGTGTGTTGCTTTTCTCACTGATGCTTTGTATGCTTGCTTTCGTCAGAGCTGCACCTCTGCCTCATTTTTTTCATTGTAAGATGCTTATGGTGTTTTTCTGGGCTATATATTTTCAACATTTGTATCATCTTTTTTAATATGAAAATCAACTTTTGTATGCAACAACATGGCTGGAGATGCAGTTGATGCAGCTATAAAATCTGGAAAGCTAAAATGAGCAAATGCATGTGTGACTGACGAAGATCACTGAGGTAAGTCTCAATCTAATTTTGTTGATTGTTAGTGTTTTGTTGATTTCTGATGATGAGGCGCACAACTGAAATTGTCAATATTAAACATTACAAATATAATTTTGTATTGTTTAATATTTATCATTCCATGATTTCTTGGTTAATAATTTTCTTGAGAAGAGACACTTAAACTGGCCAATGAAATTGAATGTGTAGCTGGAAGGAGGCGAGAATGTCGTTAGTTGTGACCGGGGGCAAAATAAGTCCCAAAGCTAATCCTACTTCCTGCTCCGATGGCAGCTGCCAAAGAAGGTGATCATGATTCCATAACTCAAAATAAGCGCTGAAAATGAGGTCAGGCGCTCATGTGTCTGCATGTCTTTCAAGGGCAAAACTATCTTGGTAATATCATAGTTACATCTTTAGAGTTACTGCTCCTTAATTGCCTTTTGTTAAATCAAACTAGAATAATGAAGTTTTGAAGAGTAATTTTGAGTGGCGCATGATTATACCAAGATTGTAATGTATTATTTTTGCTTTTGTCCTTTTTGTTGACAGTTTGATTGTGGAATGCATCATCTTAACCTGTAGTTGCAGCTTTACGTTACTTTGATAGATAGATCCTTCGGAGGAGACAGCGAGGCAGCAAAGGCACAACAAGCAATAATAGTTGCTGAGATGTTGCAGGTGGTGTTGTCACAAGACCAAGCATTTCGCTAATATGTGAGAGGTATAATCGTATTCATGCAATGTATTTTTCAAGCATTTTTCGGAATCATACTGCTTTCAATTCCTTCTATAATAAATGTATATAATATTGACTCATATTGTATTCTCGGTATTTTTTGGACTCATACTGTATATTGACTCGAATTGTTTCAACTTATGTATTTTTTGGAAGCATTTTTCGAAATCATACTGTATTCTCTGCACATCTGCTTTCAATTCCTTCTATAATTCATTCCTCTTTTTTGAGCCCAATCTATTTTTCAGTTAGACATGCATGTTAGCAAATCAACTATAAAAAAGCAGTCCAATTTAACAACTCTCTCAAAATTAACAGCCCAACTCTCAAAATTAACAGCCCAAAAAAATATCTGCAAGTTAAGTTTTACACTTCCGTCAGGCTTGAAACGCGCGGAGTGCGTCTGCATACCTAGTTATTGTCACCGTTGAACATGGTCATATCTCTCCTTCTGAGCATATCAAAGAGCTTATTGTCTAAATCAAAGGTCTGAATTTAAGTAAAAAAAAATCGAAATTAATATCAGCTATTCGATGACGTTCAGATTTAATTTGCGACTGTGTGCTAGCGTGTAGAAGCTCAAAATTGTTTATTTGATCACTGTTAGGACTGCTGATAAACAGAACGGTTCATGAACAAAATGGATTGGACACTATTGAACATTTATGGAATAGATTATTTCTTAGTCTTGGTTAATGTTCAGTCCAATTGATAAAACTGAACTGGACTAATTGTGAACAATTATTGACAAGTTATGAACAAATTGTGGACTAATTGCGAGCTCAGTGTGAATTAAATGAAAATATGTTCAAACATCTCAATAAATAAACCAAGTTCTAACTCTCTGTTTCACATTAGTATTGATTACTTGTGCAATATGAAATTTTTTGAACTTGTTTATTAAGATCTAAACTAGTTATTGATATGTTGTCAAATAATTTATACCGTAATTATGATATTTTTAAACTAAACTAATTGCAATATTTCAATATTTTTGTCAGCCATGTATTAAATCCAATGATGTCATATGTGGATGATTATTTTTGTGGATGATTGTTTTCGTGGAGTTGTTAGTGATCCAGAAAGTGAGTATTTTCGTGGCACTTATTTTCGTGAATATGTCCACAAAAATGATTATTTTCGTGAAATTCGATTGAAAATAATATTTGTGTCGATGGTAGTTCCTTGAAAGATGTTCTGTGATAATTCTAAGTAATGACCTCTACTTCGTGATTATGTCCACGGAACAACTTTTTTTCGTCGGTGTTAAGAACCAAAATTCTAATAGTGATTATACAAAACCCCATATATTATTTCCTGTCATGTACGAAGATGCATGTAAAGGATTGTCGATGATGGTAGAAATATCTGTAAAAAATTCATTATCTTTTGTTAAGGGTTATCCATGAGACTAAAATAGTTATCCTTTGTATTCTAACAAAAACCATGCTTTCACGTAAACAATTATTGACATATTGTTCAATCTTACTACTTCGTAAAGGAGCGTACAAGTGTTTTACTTGTCAAAATTATCAAAATTAACCAATTGTGTGAAATAATAAAAAGAAAAAACATAGCCTACAATTACCAAATACTGCATTTATGCAAAATAGATTCTAAATTTACTACAAATATATAATACTATATATATGTCTGTAGCAAAAACTAGATGTTTAAGAACATAACACACATATTAGGAAAAAAAAAACAATTTAGCGGATATATTTAGAGATGCATGGAAAATTAATCAAGTGCTGTCCTCGCGAAGTGGACAATAACTTTAGGAAAATAAAACAGACAAGAACTGATTCTTAATTTAACGACTAACAACAACATTCTTAATTGAACAAAAAGGAAGAGTAACATTTGTTAAGTGAACAACTTTTAAATTTACACGGATGATTTGAGATTCGATTTTTGTTAATAATTCAATTATAGTTGGGTTATTTTTAGACAATGTTGGTAATAATTTCAGTTACGTTCGTCGAGATGTAATTAGTATTTTTTATCGTCAAAACTCGCAAGTCATCGAGCTGTAGATATTTGAGTCCACTATCATCGCCTCAGGTTTGATTTGTGATCAGAGAAACGAGTGATTCAGAATTAATTATGATGTAAACTCGTGATAAAAATACTAATTAACACACAAGTTAGGAGTCAAATTTGAGATGCACATTCCTCCAATCGTAAATCAAACTCGACGAGATGAAAGTAGACAAGAATATATATACATTGGATTAGAAACTCATTTAGAAACTCATCTAAATTCCTGAAACTCATTTAGAAACTGCTACATTGGATTAGAAACTCTAAGAATTTCAGGAATGAGAATGCTCTTATGCATATTATATTAGTTATTATGCATGTTATTTTTTGTACTGAAATAGTTATGCATATTATGTTTTGTACATAAATAGTTTTGCATGCTATTTGAGTTATTATGCACATTATTTTGTTAACATGCATAATAATTTTACAGTACAAAAACAACATTAAATAACATGTATAGTAACTCAAATAATGTGCATAGTAAATCAATTAAATGTGCATAATTACCTAGTAGTCGCCTCTCACTCCGACTCGACCTCGTTCTCCTCTCGAAGCTTTCTGTCGTGAAGGAAAAGAGGAGGAAAACCACACCGCAGGTTTCTCCTAGTAGCCACCTCTTTTCCGACTCGACCTTTCCCTCCATCTCTCTTTTCCTCCCCTTCCTCCTTCTTGTTGGCTCCACCTCGTGGTTCTTCTCCTCAACGGTGAGCAACAACAGCGGTATCAAGCTCTGATCCGTCGTGGAGACGGTCGTAAGGAGAGAATAGGAACCCTAACCGAAGGAGATCTGCAACTTGTGTGCGACGACGACCTTCAAAGGTTTATTAGCGGGTCCTCAAAGATTCAACAGGGCCATAGGAGTCTCTACAAGCACAAACAGATAGGATGCTTCGGCGACAAGAGTCGAAGATCCAAGGTGTGTCCGTACTCACCCACATGAGGATATGGAACTACATGCAAGTATATTGTAGTTGATTTGTGATCCATAGTAAAATTTGAGGGTTTTGACTCTCATCTTTGAAGATAAATGGTGCTACAAGGCCAACTTCGAAGTACGAAAAATCATGAGGTGTATCTAAGATAGTTGAGTGATTGTAGACCGCGTCAAACGGAATGTCTTGGGAGCCTGATGATGATGGAGAAGCATCGCCTTCTCATATGTTAGAGTTAATGTTGTGTTGTTGCTTGTATATCTTCTTTGTTTTTTTTCTCAAAAAAAATTATTGATATCTACTAAAACATTATCCATAAAGAAAATAAAGAAGAACAAATGAGTTAAAAAAACCGACGTTTTGTCAGAGTAGATTGCAACCGAACAGAATCTGAAAGAGAAATTTGCACGACTCGAACAAGTCGATGCATACTATTTTTCTTTTATTTTTCCAATTTCGGACGAACAGTAAAACCGTTTCAGTATTTGCCATTATAAACTTGCAGTGAAATGATGTTATGTATCAGTGATGCTTTCCTGTAGAAAACTAAATACGTAATTGGGAGGAAATTTCATCCATTAAATATTCTAATTGGGATTTTGCGCTTTTAAGCTACATCTTTCCATGTACAATTCCACTTGTGCTAGTGCTTTTCCAAATTGGGAAACAAAATAATGCTTTCCAAACAACTTGCGTTTATTTAATTAGGAAGCTTAACAACAGAGATTCCAGACTAGTTAATTTTAATCAAAAAATTTAATTAAAAGGGGGGACGTGATAGGCAATGTTGTTTTTTTAAATTATCCAGATTAGGAAAAAAAAATGCCACTTATATTTCCATTTTAGATTCTCAATATCCAATTTCCACATCAAAACAAACAAACTATTCAAATCTTTTCTCTCCAAAAAAAAAAACGTCTAACTGTTCATATCACACCTATCATGTTTTTTTTTTTTAAAAAATAGGCGCAGTTTTTTTCGTTCCGAAATGGTTAGCCAATGACGAATTCAAAATTTTCGTCGAGGGACAAAATCTGTAATTTTCTTTTGAAACAAAATAAGACAAATTTATAAAAAATATACATGATTATTTTATGAAAATTTTGATAAATTATATAAATATATAAAATTATTTGCAAAAAGAATTTTCGGAGGTTTGCCCCCTGACCCTTCTTAAATTCTTCCCTGGTAGTTCGTGATCCCATTATTATTACCTGTTGGTTTGAATCTAGTTTTGTTAATGTCTTACTGATATTAATCTCGCTTTTTTTTCATGTTAAATAATTAATTATATATATTGAAGGATTTCAAATGTATATATATTGTTTCTAAAGTTCATCTTGTTTATTGCTTTACACTTCAAATACGTATTTAAATTTGTTTAGCTTAACATAATTAATTAGTATTCATATATCAATAATTATTAATATTATGTCCTTATTTCAAACTAAATTATTCATGCCGTTTGTTGCTTTTGTATTCAGATAATTGTATATGAATGCTATATTTGACATATTTAATTAGTATTCTTATTATATTAGTAATTACGTATTTTTTAAGACTAATCAAAAGATCAAATTTACATGGGACAAATATTTTTTTGTTTCCGTTCCTTAGCACTTGATGCACTACAAACGATTAAAAAATGATTAACGGAAAATAGTCCGGAGATCAATGGCATAGCCACGTTAAGTCAAGAGTGCAGCTGAACCTTTTTGAATTTTTTTTTCAAAAATGATCATATATATCATATTTTTTTCAAAAATAATCATATATTTTGAACTTTTTTTCACAAATGACCATACAAGATAATTTTTTTAAAAATAACCATCATTTCGAACCTACTAAAAAAACGTAAATCTTGAACCCGACGAAAATTCTGAATCTGCTCCGCTGGAGACAACCATAGTTATAGGATCTTAGGTCGAGATAATGTGTTTATTTAAAAATCCAAAAAGACCAAAGAGACTCGGATTTGCTGTAGCGCAACCGCACTATAAGTCTATAACAGATGGACGGTCCGGATCACCGCCAGAGATGGAAATCAGGAGCCTTTATATTTGGCACGAATCTTGATGCAAATCATTGAAAATCGGATGATTTGGATGCTACGCTACACCGTCCCGCGCAGCACCAGATCCCATTCCAAAGAGTTCCGGTCGCCGAGTCCTGACGTACGGTTTGGAGTCTGATGAAACCTTGATATTATCTCTCGACTCTAGTGTTTTTGTGGGGCCCATGAGCAGATAATAAAGCGGATGAGGCATGAGGCTGAGCTGGTACATGCCAATCCTTTCACTGTTTGGGGTTTGGCATGGGGACAGAGCACAGATGCGACCGTTCCTCGACTCACATACATCAACGCAGATACGCAAACGATGCGAAGGCGATGGATCACAGATTCACAGATTCGCAACACTATGCTGTCACAAAATTCTAAGAAAAAAATTAAATCAAATTAATTTGATAATATTTAAAGACAAAGACTCTCATTTACTACAAACAAATATGTTTTACTTTGTGTACCAGAAGACTTATTTAGGTGGATAAAAAAATATAGTGGTCCCTCGTGATGTCAACATTGCATGAAATTTGAGGGGGGTCTATTCATACATTTCTAGTTTTATTTATTTTTACAAACATGGTCTTAAGATTTTTGAAAAAAAAATCATTAGCAGATGAATCCTCAACTTTATTAGAAGATGGGGCTATGCTCTTTCAACATCTCTCAATAGGTACAAAAGACCTTTAATAAATTTACATCGTTTGATTAATGTATTTAAATAATACAGATTTATTAAAATATCTAGAGAGCATGGTATATCTAAATTTTTGTCGACTTAAAATTGAATTAAATATCTAATTATTATATGACAAATGAAAAAAATTGCTCCTACGATCGGTTCCTGATTTCCAATATGCACTATTTCGGAATAATTTTATTTGAGAAAAATTTGTATACTCTCCATCGAGTATTCAGTGTATTTATCAATTCTATACATTATATTTTATAATAATATATAATAATTTACTTTTTCAATTCTTGAAATTCAATTTTATCGGTAACAACTAGCTAGATTTAGCTAAAGAAAGGAACAGATATATTATGACCATTGAGGCATTGACCAACAAAAGAGACTGTTTTGAAAAAAAAAAATGGGAAGATTTAAGTAAATAGCTCGGTGAATATTTTACAAAATCGACCGCTTTGTTGGTTAGCCAATAGAAGCTTCTAAAAGATAATGCTCGGTGCACCGGTCGGCGCAAAATATTAAAGTTCTTTATTCCATTTGGATAAAGCATCACTACTTTTCTTTCTACTTTTGATAATGTACAAAGTTTGTGGGGTCTAGTTGCCATGTTATTATAAATAAATGAATTATCAAATCAATCAATCAATCAAAATCAGAGAACATCTTCAATCGGTTCTAAGATATTTTTATAACTCGCTAAAGTATATTTTGTACGCAACATGCCAAATTGCCAACATCACCTTTTTTTTTAACTCTTTGCCTCTTCATCAATCAAGCGTTCTTTTTTTATTTTTAGTTTCAATGGCTCGCAAGTTTGACACCGCAAAACAATCGGATCAAAATATATATGGATGCGTTTGGATCCTATATAAGTCGAATTATTATATATTTGAACATAGGTGAATTGTATTATTTTAAGTCAAATTTTGGTTTAATTAAGTTAATTTAGATTAAAATTATGCGAGTGTTCAAGTTGATGCTCTAGATTTGTCATAGTTTCAGAAAACAAATATTTTTTAGTCTTTGGAGTTTACAGCATTTTTAATTCTTAAATTTTTGAAGTTTTTAATTTGATGTGGCAGTTTCTAAATAATTTTTTGGTTGTAGATGATTTTTTTATTTATTTAGGAATTTTTTATTTAATTAATTGGCTAAGTACCAAAACGTGATGTTAATTAATTAAAGTCTTAACCTAATTGCTTAGATTAATTATGTCAAATAACACATGGTGAAAGACGTCAAATTCAATAAATAAAGTTTGAACTACGTGTTATATGATTAATATATCACAAACTGTCACTAATATTACGAGGAGTAATATAAGATATGTCATAAATGTGATTAACTGAAACAATGACATAATACGTATTTTGCTAACATGTTTGGTACGAATACATATAGAATTAAATGTGAATTAATTATAATTGTTGATGCTAATTATGATGAATTCAACTAATGCTAATGCTAAAATAAATGTCAGAATTATTATTTTGACCTAATCAAATTAATTTGAATCGAGATACCAAATAAAACAAACTCAACATAATTTAGTATATCTTTTAGCAAATACACTTGGATAATAAAATGTTTACATTGAACAATATAGCACACATGCCAAATACTAAGGAGTTTAAATTGAATAATAACACATACTATCTGAATACATAAGTATACTATTTTGACATTAAAATATTTAGACAAAAAATAAAGTTCACTTAAGATAAATTATTGATTTATTTCAACTAAATAATGGTTGGAACAGTGTTATCAATTACCTTCTCTTTAAAATTATTTGAGGGATATTGTTTCATTGTATTTAGCCTAATAAGCAATAATTGTCTTTGCGCAGTTGAGGTATTTCATCGCTTCAGGAAAGGGAATGGCATTCAAAATTTGCTTGTGGAAACAATACATATATATTTTATTATGCGTCGAAGTCAATTTGTGGAAACAATAATTTGTGTGATGACATTCTGGTTTATATTAATCTGAGTGATGATAATACTAACAATACATATATATTTTATTACAAATGATTGTGTGTTGAGATAAAGATTGAACCTGAACTTGGCATCATGTATATGAAAACAATTATCCATCCCCAACCAATGTTTTCAACACAATTAACAAATATTGCCTTTTGTCATTAAAATTTCAATATAGAAAGAACATTATGTATATGAGAAATATTTTAACACAAGGAGCTGAACTACACTTGTACAAATAGACTAGCTAGAACTGTTTATTACTTGTTGAAGTCGAAACTAATCCTCCAAGAGGCGGGATGTTAACTAATATACAGCAGTACTGGTATATAGAAGTATCTCTGACAATGGGCCCCCCGGTCGAAATGGGACCAGGGACACGGTTGCTTGTTGAGAATTGGTTTTGTTACACGGTTGATTGTGCTGTTGCCATAATGCATTGATAAGTCTCTCATGTGTACTTTACTGGTATTAATAGGCGAACTCCGTACCAGTGTACCAGTCGACTGGTACCTGTCAGATAAACTGGCCATAAAGCTGAGGTAGTATGCTATAACTGTGCAAGAGTGCATATAAAAATTGATTGTGGGCATGCCTCTTGTATTACAAAAGAAAAAAAGGGTTCACAACTTTTTTTTTGAAACAAGTGGGGAGACCCACCTCTGCATTTTCATTAAATGAAACGAAGATTTAAAAAC